>ML675696.1:2627203-2865557 GCA_007922155.1 Mesoclemmys tuberculata | reverse complement strand
ATTTGCCCCCACGACTTCCCTCGGAAGGCTGTTCCAGAACTTCACTCCCCTAATGGTTAGAAACCTTCGTCTAATTTCAATAATTCAATAATTTCAATAATAATTCAATAATTTCAATAATTTTGTATGACTCTGTTGAGTTTCAGGTCACTGAAGATCTCCTGATTAACCCAGGGTGGTCTCTTATCATACGTCCTATCTTTTCTATGCATTGGGATAGTTTGTTCTTGTGCCTCTATTAAAATAATAATGCCTCTGTATAAAACTTCCAGCTCTCCTGAATCTTTTCCCTTAGACTTGCTTCCTATGGCATCTTACTTACCAGTTCTCTGAGTTTGCTGAAGTCTGCCTTCTTGAAGTCCACTGTTTTTATTCTGCTGTTTCCCTCCCACCATTCCTTTGAATCGTGAACTCTATCTTTGCATGACCACTTTCACCCAAGCTGCCTTCCACCTTCAAATTCTCAACCAGTTCCTCCCTCTTTATCAGAATCAAACCTAGAACAGCCTCTCCCCTAGTCACTTTCTCCACCTTCTATGATAAAAGCTTGTCTCCAATGCATTCCAAGAACTCGTTGGATAATCCAAGCCCTGCTGTATTATTTTCCCAGCACATACCTGGGTAGTTAAAGTCCCCCATCACCACCGACTCATGTGCTTTGGATGATTTTGTTAGTTATTTAAAAACAGCCTTATCCATTGTTCTTCCTGGTTAGGTGATCTATAGTAGACCATGGCCATGACGTCACCCTTATTTTTTGCCCCTTTTATCTTTATCTTGTGACTTCCAAGAATTCTGCCTCCCACTTCTTTCTCAACCAAAGTCTATACATCTTTTCTATACAAGACAACACCTCCTCCCCTTTTCCCTGCCTCCTCTTCCTGAACAAGCTGTACCCTTCTATACCAACACTCCAGTCTCTGATGCCAATTATGTCATAATTGTGATTATCCTGTAGTATTTCTAGTTCTTCCTGTTTATTCCCCAGACTTCTTGCATTAGTATACAGATATCTAAGATGTTCATTCGATTTCCCTTCTGTATTCCCTCATCTCTCCTTTGTCCCTGCTGTGATTGTCCACTTACACCCGGATTCTGACCATTCACCCAGGTTTTGAACTTGGCTGTGGGCTTGTCTCCCCTGCTCCTGATGAATCTAGTTTAAAGCCTGCCTCACTAGGTTAGCCAGTCTGTATGTAAAGATATTCTTCCCCTTCCTTTATATGTGGACCCCATCTCTGCTCAGCAGTCCCTCTCCGAACAGCATCCCAGAGTTAAGAAAGCCAAAGGCCTCCTGGAGACATGGGAAGTTTTGTTTGCTTTTCTTTTCATTCCAGTTTTGGAACACACAAAAATTCAAAATCGTGGAATTTCCCACAAAGCTTTAAATATCTGCCTGTTCTTCACCAGAATTGCGCGCATGGAGGAGACTAAGGAGAAAGCAGGAGAAAGTCAGGTCCTAGTATCAGGACGAGAAAGATGGCAGAAAGACTGGATCCACTGGCACTTGTTTTACTCTTAATGGAGCTAGTTTGGGCACCCAAGAAGTGGTCTGCCTAGATCTGCCTCCTTATTTGCATGATAGGCAGGGTTAACTCAGTAGTAGCCGCTAGTCTTTCTCCAAAGCCTGCGTGGGAGCCCCAAGGCGTTTGGGGTGAGGATGGGCAGCAGCATTCCACCTTCCCCCAAACCTGCCAGGCCCCAGCAGCGTTAATGCACTGGCTTTCTCCTCTGCCTGGTAGAACTGGTGGGCAGGGAGGAATTCTCTGGCATCCCAGAGAGTCTAGAAGAACCAGGCTGTCTTGGTGGTGCTAGAGAGAGCAGGGAGTCAGCGTGGAGGCTCAGAGCCTGCTGGCCTAGGTCCAGCAAACACCTCTCCATGCTGCACGCTCCCCATCCAGCACATTTGGCCAATAAATACACAGCGTTGTAGATCCACAGGCAGCCCTACAATCCCCTGCCCGCTCCTGCTCCGCACTGCTCAGGGCATGCTATAGCCCGTGGAGAGCACATGTGCATAGCATGCACAGGTACCCTGGCCCTTGTGCAGAGGAGCTCCTGGCTTCCCTCTGCATAGACAGAATCCTCCAGTTCCACTGAAATGCTGGCCTTCCCCAGACGCAAAGGGTTTGTTCCGATTTCACTGCACGTGCTATGCTGAATATTAGCTTTGATACTGCTGCACAATAAATGTCCCAGTTTGAAAGACCTGGCCTTTAAAAATAAGCCTGGCAAGGAACGAGTCTATCCCAGGAACCAACAGCCCAATAAATCACTTCACAGAAAATCCACTTTTTCCCCTCCCTTAAAAGAGCATAAAAAATGTTTACCTTCCATTCAAAGGTGGCTCACCCCACCCCATCCAGGGGAGGAGGGGAAAAAACCCTACTCTGTCTGATGGGAGAGAAAGTTTGCTTTAAATAAAACACATCTGGACTTGGGATGTGCCTGCCAAATTTTAGCCCAATGTGCAGTAAAATAGCTGAGTCGTAAACCCCCTATTCTAAAAAAACTTACCAGGGTTTGTAATGGAAACACTAAGTGACTCCAGCTGGAACATCTGTTCAATGTGATTTCCATTCCACCAGCCACATCAAAGCCAGCCTCCTGTGAGTTATGCGCTGAACATCACAAGTGGGATTAAAATCATGTTTAATAGTTTGATATGCCATAAACTATTTATACTGCGAGAGCCCACTGGCTGTATGGAAATGCACATCCTGTGTGCCAGGATGGAGACGAGCTGGCTCGCTGCTTATCCAGCTCCATTTGTGGAAGCTCAGAGCCTCTAGGCACCATGTGTGGTTGCTCATTTTAACACCTTTCTTTGTTGGCCTAAAGGATTGTGCTTTTTTTCTTTTCTTTGAGAGAGGGGTCAGGAGATGGAAGAAAAAGAATGAGAATTCAGGGTCATGGGATTCTGATCGAGATAGCTGCATGGCCCCCGTTCCCATAATATCTGAGCACTTCAGGGCATGTTTCTACTCACAACATGCCTGGGAGGCAGGGCAGAGCTATTCTTCTCATTGTGCAGAAGGGAAAGTGAGGCACAGAGACGCTAAGTGACTTGGCCAAGGCCACAGATGTTAAAGCAGGAATTGAACTTAGATCTTCTGAGTCCCAAGCTTGCACTTGGGCCACTAAACCATCCTTCCTCTCTAGGAGAGACTGGGCAGAGATGAGAGATGGTCTTGGGGTGAGGGTAGGCCCAGAGTTAGGGTAGCTATGGGTCACCTTCCATGCAGAGATCTCTAGGCGTTTTATGGACACTCGTGTGAGCTCTCTCCGAACCTTTGCCTCGTCACTGTTCCCATTTCACTTTGTGTCCAACCGGGTCGCTGCTTCCCCCGCCAAACAGCAGCATTGCAGGACGTGCTAACAGAGCGAGCTGGTAATGAGAGTCCTGCGTCTCCCATTCACCCGCCGGGTTCTCTCCTTGATGGGCAAAGGGACTGCTGGAGAGCGTGGAGAGCGGTGCAGTGCTGGCTTGCTGCTCGTCCTCCCACTCCTCTGAGTGCCGGCGTGAGTCAGCGCCATTTCAAATGGTGCTGCCAAACATACGGTCCAGGGCCTGCCCTGAATGATGGGGCCTGACCCCCCCGCCAGACAGCTCAAGATGTCAGTGCAGCAGTGGGACCTGCCCCATGCTCTCGGGTGAAACCACCCATCCCGTTCCTTTGCCCCTCCGCGTATGCAGGGGCACAGCAAAGATCCCTTCCTCCGACTGATTAACAAGAAAGCTCCATCCGTGCTCCACAAACGCACGCATCCCTTACAGCTTCCACGCACACGCACACTTCCTGCCCGGCTGGCATGGCTGTTCAGAGCAAGAAGATCGCATACCCAACTTCTCTGCCGTGCCATGCAATGGGCCACCATCCTCCTGCAGCAAGACGCCAGCCTTCGGTCAGGATCTGAAACCCCTTACTTCTGTTTTGTAGCAGCTTGCAAGGTACTGCTCAACCTGAGCAAGGGCAAGAGAGTCTGCCTCTCTGCTGCCACTTGCCCGCCTGCTCCCTGGGTATCTGGAGGCAGCGCAGATGTGATTTCCCCCACTTCCAGCTCAAAGTAGGCCCTGAGTTTGTAAGGTTTGATTCTCCCCCCCGAGCAGGAGTAATGGAGTCAATGGAGATCAGGGCCCCAGTCCAGCAAGGTTCTTCAGCACGTGTCTAATTTGAAGGGTTTGCCTTCACTGCAGCGTTCGCTCGGGTGAGCAGCACTTAGGTTAGCCTAGCCCAATGTGAGCAGCCACAGTGCAAAGCCCTGCCCGAATGACTGTGTCCTCACTGGTGCTGCTCTCTCCCGGGCGTGTCTCCAGGACTTCAGCAGACATATCCCAGGGGTCTTAGAGCAGCCTTAAGCTGAGCGGCTCAGGTTCTTTCCCAAGGAATCGGGAGCACGTTACCAGACCAAAACGAGGCAGCACCTGGGCTTTAGCCTATATCCCTAGCCATGCCAGCTAGCCTGGGTTTAAAGCCCCACCAAACTCAGGTGAGAGGGTTTGTACGTGGACAGCAGCAGGATTAGGGACAGCACCCAGGTCAGAGCGCTGGCTAACTCTGCAGTGAATCATACCCTAAGTCATTAAAGCCAGTGTGGTATTCAGGGGCTCAAAGTTAGGTATGTGCCTTGCTGAATCGGGGCCCAGGCCAGTAGACTTGATCCTGATCATACCAAATAATGTTTGGCAAACTAGACTGTGATGTGCACGTGTGCGTGCTTGTGCATGTGCGTGCTTGTGCGTCCTCCTCCCCGTTGGCTGCCAGCTGGGGCAAGCCAATTCAATCATTTGAATTAATTACAAGCAGCCAGGCAGGAACAATCATTGTAACCGAGTGGAATTACATTATGATGAGTTATCATTTATGTAAATGTCTGCTTTAAAAAAAAAACCATTTGCAGGTGTCTCCCTTTGTTGTGGAGAATCTCTGGAACATTGCCAGAGCATTAGAAAGCCCCATCCCGTGTGTGACAGGAAAGATCAAAGACTTCTAAATTCATTTTCTCCTCCTCCTTCTTTTTATCTACATTTTTTAAGAGCAGGAAGGAGTCCTGCTCCTTTTAATACAAAGAGGACCCTCTGTAAATCCTGAGCACAGCTACTAAACCATCAAACAATGGGGAAGCTACTAAAGAGAAGTGTGATTCATACTTAACAAAGGAAGGTGATTCGTTGTTGTTGTATAACAATGGGGAAGTGTCAGGATGCCTGCAAATGAGCGAGGCACATGCTATCTATCTCCGGGCTGTTGTCTTAGCGCATCTCATTTATATTCCCTGCTGCACCTTCGTTATTGTCATTTGAATTGCACATTTTTAAATGAGATTAGGGTAAATTGAAAATACCTATAATTTCCCGTCATAATTTCCCATCAAGAAGGCAGGTGGCTGTGCTTACAACAAAGCAGGGAGTTGGCCGTGTAAGTGCTGCCCACCCTAATGAGATGGGAGCCTGGAGAAGGAGAAGGTAGCTCAACATCCCACCATGCCCCCGAGATATTTATTCTTCTGTCTTCCTTCATTCTGTCCACCCTCTGTGTGACCTCCCCACTGCTGTGAACCCTGCCAAGCTCACGCACAGGGGCTGACTCTGCTACTCCCTTGTTTTGCTCCAGTGGAGGCCTGCAGAAAGGATTTTCCTACTGAGGTGAGTTCCACAGAGCTCTTACTGGCTTGGTGCACCCTGAGGAACCACCAGCAAGGCCGTGAGGGCCTGGAACAGCATCTGGCTTACTTCGGTCCCGGTCCTGAAGGCACTGAGGACCGGCAGTGCCTTTTATTTGTAGGAGAACTTTCTTCCCCACCAGCCTCTTCTGCCCATTGTTGGTGGGGTACCCTCGCTGCAGCTCTTATCACCTGAAAGTGCTGTCGGGTGGGGGCTCAGTGCTTGAAGTGAAATGGGTGGTGGTTCTTGTTTTACCACCATCTTGGTCGGGTCATCGGCAGCAGGGCGTGGACCTGGGATCTCTGGATCTCTATTATCTGAGCTGGTAGCTCACATCCTGGTAGTGTGGCCCAGCCCCCAACAGAAGGAGACGGAGCACCACACCAGGAGGAGCATGGAGAGTGCATGTTATCCAGGAATCTCTGACGTGCTGGGGCCTGGTGTCGCACAGGAGCTCTCATTAAGATGATCAGAATGATCCCTTGTAGCCTCATAATCTATGGCTCTTCTTCCATAATATGGGAGTGGGGGAGCTCAAGGACAAGGCTGCACAGTGGAATGGGGGTGAAACGTGTTCGTTCTGTACTAGTGTGGGAAAGATGGGGGGGTGACATACCAGGGTAGAATCCAGGGCAGTCGTGTCACCCCTGCCCTGCAACCTCGGGTGCCTTTCTGAAGTCGCTTCCACCTGGGCTGCTCACAGACAGCCTTCCAGCCTGCAAGCCACACACTAAAGTGTGTGTGTGCGACTGCAGCCAGCAAGCCATACATGGGTTACACTTTGGCTCTCATCAGCCTTGGCTATAGTGCGGGGTGGCCCCAAAGTCCTAGACTTTACCCCAGAAATGTATGTCCTAAACTACCCCGCCCTCTCCTGGACAGTACAAAATATTTTAAGTTCATTGTTCCGTTATGAGAACAATACTTCAGCTCATTATTTCAAACAATTATTCAGACACTTCAATTTACATACACTGGATTAAGTAAAACAAGCTTATTAACTACAAAGAGAGAGATTTTAAGTGAGTACAAGTAATGAGGCATAAAAGTCAGAAATGGGTACAGGAAAAATAAAGATAAGACATTTACTAATACCTTCTTTAACAAACTATGGCGGATTCAGGCAAAGTTTCTCACCACGTGCTTTCAGCAGTCTTATTGACAAACCCTGTAGGTCAGAGCCCTCCTGCAAAGTTCAATGCTTGCTTCCTTTTTCTCTTTAGGTGCACTGAATGCAAGAGGCAGAGAGAGAAGAGTGTCTAGGGTATCTGTCCTTTCTTTTTATAGTCCTTTCTCCCTACTGAGCATTTCCAGCTGAGAGCAAAGCAGGCAGTCTGTGTGGAAGGGAACTCCATGCTGTTTCTTTGCTATGGTGTAAATTTTATGCCCCTACCCCCTTTCCTGCCAAAGGATGGCCACTTAGCAGGTAATGGTCCATTAGCCTTGTTTACACCTGGCTGAGACCTCAGCTTATACTTTGTCTGTGAGGAACTGGTTTGGCTACTCCTCAGATTTCTCTAGAAAGCATACTTTTAGTTGTGGTCTCAGTTTATGTTTATAACTTCACACATAACACAGATACATGCATTTTGCGATGCTATTACTGATCAGCAAAGTATGAGTTTTTAAATGATACTTCACAAAGCATATCTTGGACAAACATTATTATAGCAGTGTGTGGGGCATGAACTCGGGTATACTCTGGCACAGGAGGATGTTGTTCTTCAAGGCTGTTCATCTTTCCACTACCATGAAGTTCACTGAAAAAGCTAAATTTAAGGAGAGAAGCTAGGGAAGGCAGCTCGTTGGATCCTTAAAGAGGTCTCATACTTTTTCGAGTGCTTGCTCATTCCATGCTAGGTGTGCACATGTCACATGCATGGTTGCCAGAGACTTTTCCCCTAGTGGTATGCGTAGGGTCAGCTCTAGTGCCAGTATAAGAGACGCCACCAGCCTTGCACCTTCTCACTGCCTTCTTACCGTCCATGACAATTGCTGGAACGACTCCTTGCTCCAGCAAGTCGTCTTCCCCGCGGTTTTTCGGACTCTTCTCCATTCGTAGTACCAACAGATTAATGTCTATAGTTAGTTAGTGCATACAGGTAGCGTATTTAGTTCCTATTGTTGAGGGACTTCTCACCCCAGAGGTCGGGCACGCCCCCATCCCCGGGCTTCAAACCCTGTGCCTCCTGTGGCAAACCCATGCCTAGGAGTGACCCACACACCAAGTGCTTGAGGGAATCTCAGGTAAAGGACAAGTGCCAAATCTGTCAGGAATTCAAACCGTGCCCAAAGAAAGACAAGGATGCCTGGCTAAAGGCTGTCCTCATGGAAGCCACATTCAGACCAGCCTCAGAGCTGAGTCGTTCTCATTCTGAACCAATTACGTCAGCATCCGTGTGAGGCACCCCACCAGCACCAAGCTCCTCCCAGCACCCTTCACCAGCTCTGGTGCCGAAGAGGAAACACACAAAGCAGTGCATTGATAGAGGGCACTCGCCGACGCAGGAAAGAGACAAGTGGGAAGAGGGAGTGAGACCCATGCTGGCCACGCTGCTGCCCTGGGTCCCATGTCAGAATTGGCAACTCCACTAAGGGCATCAAGTCCAGTGTGGGACCCGCCGCCAACTCCAGGAAGCCCCAGCGGTACCGGCAGTCAGGTGGTTCCGTTGACACCAGAGCCCTTTCAGGAGGCTAGAGACCTTCTCTATCTGCTAGTCCCCCCAGTCCCAATGGGGCATCTGGCACCTGGGCATCCAGGAACAGGCAAGAGCAGAGAGTCCCAGGCAGGCACCACCTGACTCCAGCGTCCCGATCCCCGGCACACTACCAGTCCCCAGAACCCTGGCTCCCTGTGGAGGCACCATGGTCTCTCGGAGAAGAATCCTCCCTGGAATCCAAAGGGGAATCATAAGTGCCACCAAAAGGCCACTAGAGGCACCCAGCCTATGCCCCTTTGGGACCAGCGGGTCACTGGCCAAAGTAGTGGCCCTACTGGAACCCCTGGGGGTTTCCCTCAGTACCAGGACCTTCTTCACACTGCTCATTCTCAGTGATTTCCAAGAGATGGGGTACCGCTCCCTCCAGCTTGGCACCAGACCCTGATTCCGGTACCGACCCTGGTACTGAAGTCCGGAGATGCCTCCTGGGGACATAATTGAGGCAGAGGAAGGGGAAGGAGTCCCACCTCTGGTGAGAGGAGTCCACAGATGAAGCTGTGGTGGGGCCCAGCAACCTACTGTCCCAGGACATTTTCAGTGCCCATCAGGACCTGCCAAAGTGGGTTGTTTCAAACCTGGGCTTGGAAATAGAGGCGCTCAGAGAGACTTTGCATAGCCTGACAGCTATCCTGGCTGCAGCAGCTCCAGCCAAGGTGGCCTGCCCGTGAATGAGGCAGTGATGGGACCAGTTAAGGCTCTTTGGCAAATACCTTCTTCTCAGGCCCCCACACCACGAAGGGCAGAGAAGAAGTATTATGTGCCAGCAAGTGGGTTTGAGTCCCTATACTCTCCCCCTCCCCCAGGGTCCCTGGTGGTGTCCACAGCAAATGAAAGGGCCAGGAGAGTGCTATCCCAAAACAACAGGATGCAAAGAAGCTGGACCTTTTCGGAAGAAAGATTTATTCCATGGGTAGCCTCCAGGTACCTATTGCCAGTCAGCAGGCATTGCTCGGGAGATATGATTTTAATCTGTGGGACTCCCTGAATAAATTCCAGGACTCCTTGTTCCAAGGTTCAAAGCAGGGTTTGTGGCCCTCTTGAAGGAGGGAAAGAGCGTGGCCAGAACCTCCCTACAGGTGTCTCTTGGTGCTGCCAACACAGTGGCCCAGACAATGGCCTCAGCAATCACCATGAGGTGCTGCTCCTGGCTCCAGTCCTCCAGCCTTTCCTCCCAGGTCCAGCAGTCCAGCCAGGACCACCTGTTTGAAAGCTCCTCTCTTTTCTTGGAGCAGACAGACCTGAAGCTTCATGGGTTGAAAAACTCGAGAGCCGCCCTTCGATCCATAGGCCTGTACATTCCGTCGACCTCCAGGGAGCACTTCAGACCCCAGCAGCCCCTGTGCTTCTCAGGGACTCCCAGACAAGAGCCTTGCAAATGCAAAGGAAGAGGCTATAAATGGTACCTACCATACCTGTCTACCTCGGCCTCCCAGTCGGGGACCCAAAGATACTCTGGCAGGCCCAAATAGAACTTTCAAAGGTGTGTCTGGGGGCCCTGCACCAGTCACATCTTCAGATTCATTCCCTCTTTTATTTTTGGACCAAGTGTCACCCTTCTGCCCAGTATGGTCATCCATAACATGGGACCTCTGGTCCTGAGCACAGTGACGGTTGGATGGACTCTTCAGGGACCCTTCTCATAAGCAGCTCCTGGTCCAGGAGGTGCAATCTCTCCTACACGTGAGAGCTACGTAGGACGTTTCTCAAGGTTTGAGAGGGAATGAGTTTTACTCGCGATACTTCCTAATCCCGAAGGCCAAAGAGGGGCTCCAGACTATCTTGGACCTGCATTGCCTCAACCAATGTCTCAAGAAATTGAGATTCCACATAGTCTCACCGGCCTCTATCATTCCTTCCCTGGACCCAGGAGACTGACAGACCACCGTCTGCTCAAAGGACGCGTGCTTTCATATTTCCATCTTCCCTGGCCACAGAAGATTTCTTAGGTTTCTGGTGGGTCGTCACCACTTCCAATTCGCCGCCCTTCCCTTGGGCATATCGGCAGCCCCGTGCGTTTTCACAAAGTGCCCGGCAGTCACAGTCGCCTTCCTCAGACGCTAAAGTGTGCAAGTCTACCCCTACCTCACCAATTGGCTGATCACGGGTTACTCCCAGGCACAGGTGTGACACAGCATCAATACAATCTGCATCGCCTTCCAGGCTCTGGGCCTACTGATAAATGAGTAAAAGTCAACTCTGGACCCAGTTCGGAGAAAAGAATTCATAGGGGCAGTGTGCAACTCAACCCAAGCCAGAGCCTTCCTGCCAGAAGGCAAGGTCCAGCTACACCCCCATCCAGCCTTCCTACCAAAGGTCCATTTGCAGTTTCATAACAACCAGGACATCTTTCTACCAGTCTTCTTCCCGAAACCTCACAAATCCACTGAGGAGCAATGGTTTCATACATTAACTGTTAAGGAGGGCTCTCGCCTTTTATATTTTGATGACTGAGCCCTTCCTTAAGTCCATGCATAGCAATATTCTTCATAGCAATAGCTGAAAGGATGAAATAGCTACCAGTGTCATCCCAAAGAATATTTTCCTGGATAACCACTTGAATCAGGTCTTGCTATAAGCAGACGAACACCATGCCTCTGGTCATCATGACAACTCATTCCAGAAGGACCCAGGCTTTGTCAACTGTATGACTTGCACAGGTACCAATCCAGGACATCTGCAGAGCTGTGACCAACCGGGTCAGTGGTCCATATTTTTTTATCCCACTACACTATCACCCAACAAGCCTTGAACGGTGCCAGTTTTAGGAGAGCAGTGTTGCAATCAGCACGTCCATGAACTCTAAGCCCGCCCCCGGGCGTACTGCCTAAGTCCCCTAGCATGGACTGGACATGAGCAAGCACTTGAAGAATTAAAAACAGTTACTAACCTTTCATAACTGTTGCTCTTCGAGATATGTTGCTCATGTCCATTCTATACCCCACCCTCCTACTCCTCCATCGGCATTATCAGCAAGAAGGAACGTATACCAGTGCGTATATACATAGCTCCAGGGGGTGCTAGAGCCAGCCCTTCTGATACCGCTAAGAGAAAAATCTCCGGCAACTGTGCACACAGCATGTGCACACCTAGCATGGAATGGACATGAGCAACACATCTCGAAGAACAAGTTACGAAAGGTCTGTAACCGCTTTTGCTTCATCTCCAAATTTCTGATGGGAACACCCAGCTGGGGAGCATCTGACTTGCGTTATCTGACATCACCAGGAAGCTTCTGCAGTGGCGTACGGGGCCAGGAAATCCATCTCACCGCCATCTGTTCTGTGCTGTGTGGTCCAGCTCGCCCATCTCCATCATGAGAGACGTGCGCTCTGTTTATTGCACATGTGCCCCTCACCTCAGTGTGTCTGCAGGAACAGAAACTGCTCATTCACAGAGGAGGGGAACTGGTTTGTCTGGGAGTTCCTTTCAGTGAACCAATTTGCAGCTGCCCTGCTCTGCCCATGGGACCAGCACATTCTCCAAGGAACCTGTGCCTGAAAAAGGTGCCAGACTGACTCCCTGGAGAGTGAATGCAGAGCAGGTTCCCTCGGCAGATGTTGCTCAACTCTGCCCATGGAAGTCCCCCGGGATATCTAGCAGGGAAAGGGTGAACTCGGTTTCCATGCACATTCAGCTCTTTCTACTTAACTACAGCGTCTCACGTGCCCTGTCCAGATCTGGGCAGTGTTCTTGGCCTCCTTAAAGCCCCTAACAAAACTCCTATTGCTTGCGATAGGGCCAAGATTTCACCCCAATCAGCCGTGAATAAAAATGTTCCTCCAGTGCTATCTAGCTAGCACCTTCCACTAGCATTGCATTCTTTCATATGCACATACACACACAAGCAAATCTCCTGCGGGCAGATCCTCAGCTGGTGTCAATCCTTGCTGTCAGTAGCACTGTTCTGATTAACACCAGCCCATGCTGTTTTTGTGACTCAGATTAGGCCCGATTTGTTTCCAAGATAAAAGTCCCAAGTGTTCTCATTCATTTTCCATGGGAGTTGCTGTCCTCTCAGCTTTGCTCAGCAGAGGGTGCAAGAAGAACAATACCAGCACATATGTGCCCTGCAGAACAAATGGTGCAAATCACCCATTCTCCTGCAGTCAGAATGGGGCTTGTTTTCTTCCTCTGGGCGAGCGAGACAGGTATCTCACGAACAAACGACACCCAGTTGGATGGCAAGCTGGGGAGCTCTGAGCAGTGAGACTCTGCTCCCCCTCCTGGAGAGCTGAAGGTTCCTTAGGGACTGACGCCTGTGACCACCACCACTAGCTCTGCCCACGCTGCTGATTAGCATTAATGAGAAGCAGCTGTCAAGGTGGTCACCAAAAAGATTCTGCCTGCATCCGTCAGGTGGAAATTCGGAACTGTTCTCTCTCTCTCAGCCCCGTTTAGAAGAGGTACTACAGGAGAGTCAGCTAGTGAAAAGTGAGCTAAGGGGGCAGCAAACAGAGTGGACATGCTATCCGCCTGGATTATAATGTCTTGGTGATACTGCAGGAATCAATGGGCACCCCTGTGACAGAGGATGGACGTCTGGTTCATAGATACATGGATGTGTAGAGTTTAAGACTGGAAGGGAGCATTAGATCCTCTAGTCTGATCTTCATCTATCACCAGCCATAGAATTTCACACAGTTACATGTGTATTGAACCGAATATCTTGTGTTTGGTTAAAGCATCTGCCAGAAAGGCTCCGATCTCGATTTGAAAACAACAAAGAGTTGGAGAATCCCCCACTTCCCTTGGTGGATTGTTCCAATGGTTAAATCACCATCATTGGAAAATGTGTGCCTCACGTTCAGTTTGGTGAAAACAATGGGTCTGCAGCTGGGACACTGGCATTCTATTCCCACCTCTTCCACTGACCACCATGCAAGAAGGAGCAGGGTCATAGCCTGAACAATATGGGAGGATCTTTGGGGAATCTAGACTCCTCTGGCCCTTGTGTGCTGGAAGCAAAAGTACAGCAATAGTATCTGTCCCCCTATACAAGGGGGAAGCTTCTTATGCCCTGCAGATCTGTAAAGGGCTAGGAGCAATCCAGGCTTTAATCTTCCATGCCTCGGGTGACCACCAAGGCTATCCGTACGACAGGATAACTATGCTCACCGACGTCAGAAGCTGTATCTTTGCAATGTGTTCCTATCAGCAATCAAATGAAGCCAGTTTCCAATGTTCAGAAGAATTCAGTGAACTTCTCTTCCCTGTGTTACTTTCCATTTCCTGCTGCCTGGTTCCAGTGTGACCCGCAAATGCCAGGACCTTGCCGTTTGGGTGACTAGAGCTGGGCTCCTAAATCCACATTGAAGCACTTAAAATAAAAGTGGCTTTATTACGCGGGGTGCTGAGCGGTCACATTTCACCATTTAAGTCAATGGGAGCTTTGGGAGCTCTGAAAATCATCCACTTTTAGGTGCCACACTGATGAATAATTGAGCCCCGACTGCTGGCGTAATCCATTGGTGAGCGTGTGTTACAGGCCCGCTCTGTGCCGGTTCACCAACTGTATAAGTCTGTTACAGGCTTGGCTCTTTAGCTCCAGCTGTAGCAGCTTATGCTTTTAGCTCTACAAGTCTCCCTATTCAACCCTCTCATGTGTCAGCCAGGATGGAAGCCATCCGACACACTGAGACATGTAGGATGTGATTTTCGAAGCTGCCTAAGGGATTTCAGTACCCCCTTCCCATTAATTTTAATAGGAGTCTAATCCAGATCCCTTGGGCAGCTGTGAGAATCCCCGCTGTGGTCTCTCTCAACCAGGCCTTCAGACCAAAGGTGGCCTCCCGTTGGGCATCATCACTGATCTGGCCCCACACAAACACAGGTGCAACCCTAGAGTGCCAGCACTGGTCTCCAGTGGGGCAGTGGGACAGTCCCCTGTTCTTAGCAGTACATGTGCTTGAGATCCTATGGGAAAACAAGCTGCTCATAGAGGATGAGGAATCTGCTGATGGAGGTGGTTCCGTCATCTGACTTCCCTTCTGTGATAACGGCACATGAAGTTGGCTTGCCAAGGGCTGACTTCCTAACCCCAGTGGGGGCTACAAGCCATACACAAGAACCGACTTCCTGGCCATGCCATATCCCAGCATCGATATCTCTCCTGGATGGACACCCCACTGCAGACCTGCCTCTTCACAAAGGCAGCTGTATTCTCGGAGGGCCAACTGACCCTCACCTCTACTGAGATGTGAGTCGTGTGCTCCTTTTGTGTTTCTGGATGAAGCTTTTCTACTCAGATCACAGTGTACGGAATCCACGTTCTGTTAAACAAAAGTCACTACACAAACCTTGGGCCCAGACCTTGGATCCATGGCCTCCACCATGTGAACTAAAGGAGAGCACTTTTCATCTGAAATAGATATAAATGCCACATCTTCTCTGTGGCCTAGATATAGCAAGCAACATCACAGACACACAGAGGAAGCTAGCACATTACACCGGGGAATGCCTTGGCTTCCTAGAAGACTTGCTGATAAAGCCAAGCTCTGCAGAGCTTTTGCTAAGCAACATAGGACATGCAAACGTGGATCAGACCCACGGTCTCTCTCATCCAGTGTCCTGTCTCTGAAAATGGCCAGTGCCAGATGCTTCAGTAAAAGATGTAAGAACCCCACAGTAGTAGATATGGGGTCATCTTCCCCCATCCTGGTCTCTGGTAGTTAGAGATTGGCTTAAACCCTGAAGCTTGAGGTTTAAAACCCTGCCAGAATTTGCTGTCATTAACGATAACTCTTCATAACCATATACATATCCAATTTCGTATTGAAGCTTACTTCCTTGCTTCCTTTCTTCAACTCTCTTCTAAATTGTATTTGGCACTGAGTATTTTAGATGATTATCATGCAAAAGGAAAAATACCAAAAGTAGTATCAGTCTAAAGAGCTGAAAGGTCTGTGACACCTGTGAGGACTTGGCAAGGATGATTAGGCTGATGAAAGAGAGTAAATGCTACTTTCAAGTTAATAGATGCAGAAAAAAATCATCATTACAGAGTGCAATGTTAGACGGGAACATATCAAAGCAAGAAAGTTTATTCCCTTAAATAGGAGTCGTAAGCAACCCTTTGTTGTTTGATGTGAAATGTCACGTCTGAGCATGTGTGTGCATTAAATCTTGGTCGAGTTAAGAACTCCCATCCAGCATGGGAATATTATCAAGTACCACGCAGCGTAGGAATCTGATGGGCATGGCTGGTTTGGAGATTGCCCCTGGATCCTTTGGGAGTAAAGGCACTAAAGAAATGCAAAGTGATGTCACTATTAGAGGAGGCCCATCTAACTAATAGGGTGATGCTTCTTCTATTCTAATCCATATAAGTTCTTATCCCATCCTATGGAAACCCGTGGGAGTTAGGCACCTAAAGATCTTTGACTCTCTAGGCCCGAGTGCCTTCCAGTAGCAAAATAAATGACATGACCACGCGTCTCTCTCACGTTTGTCCTCTCCCCCTCTCCCCAGGGGACAAGTGTGTGCAAGGGAGTGCTGTTTTGGAAGGGGTTGATCTACAGCTGTTGCTCTAAGCTAATGTTAGGGAATGCAGGTCAAAGAAAGGCACTTGGCAGGGAAGGTATGTGATGGTCCTGATTTCCTGGGTGAGTTCATTCCAAACATCTTGGGCCATGCCTCGAGAACATTGTCTCTCAGAGCAGCACAGATGAGTTTTACCCACCTTCTGCCAACAAAAGCTTGACATTCCCTCCTGCCCAACAGGACAGCAGTAGCAGTAATAATCAACCGTTGTTACTATCTGTCCATGGTTGGGTGGCTTGGTCACCTCCATCCCATTGCCAGTGAACACGTACCTAGATCACAAGATCACCATCCCCGCTGGCACTCACTGGTACTTCTGCCGGCCTTTGACACAGAGAGGCTGAGAGCACAATGGGCCCTGGAGACAGAACTCCCTGAGAGCTGGTTCTCCCAGGTCAAGGGTGGGCCCACGAGTGAGACGGTGAAGAGAGAGCTGGCCGGCTGCTGATGCATGCTGGACGCGTTTTGGGGATGAAGAGAGGCCTTCAGTCTCCAGGGCTTTCAAATCCTAGGAATGGTGGTGGCAGCAGGATGTCCTCCTGGGTTCTGTGCCCACCTCTGTGTGAACGTGCACAAGTCACTGTTCCAACACTATGGCTAGTTTCCCTGTGTGATGCCTTCTTCCCACCAGGATCCTGAAGTGCTCGGAGGTTATGGGACGAAATCATAGAATCACAGAAGATTAGAGTTGGACGGGACCTCAGGAGGTGTCTAGTCCCAACCCCCTGCTCAAAGCAGGACTAACCTCAGCTAAATCATCCCGGCGAGGGTTTTGTCAAGCTGCAGCTTAAAAACCTCTAAAGATGGAGATGCCGCCACCTCCCTAGGTAACCCATTCCAGTGCTTCACCACCCTCCTAGTGAAAGGGACTATAAAAAGCCCTGAACCGTTCACTTTAGAAATGAAAGCAAGCTGGAGAGTCCCCCTGCTGTATCATTAGCTGATTTTGGTACAGGTCGTAAGTTATTAACATTAACAATGTGAGGAGCATCGTGTCTTACCCCATGCCGTTGAATAGACCTCTAAAAGTCTCCCTTGGAAAAGCCCCTATCCCACGCAGCTTAGATGGGGCCCGCTGAAATCCCAGGGCCTGATTTGCAGAGGTGCTTAACTCCAAGTAAAAGTGACGGGAGCAGCAATTGTGCAGCACCTCTGTAAATCAGTCTTGGGTGGAGCAGAGTGCCGTAGAACAGGAGTGGATGGCCCATGCGGCGTGGCAGTGGGCAAACATGCAAGCAGCAGGTGGACTCTGGGCCATCTGGAATGCATCCTAGCTGCGTGTTGCCTTGGTTTTTTTGTTGCAATCAGGATACTGGTGCATAGCACAAATCCAATACGAGATTGATATCTGCAGTAACATCTCCTCCTCCAGGCGGCCCCCAAAGGTACAGAGGTGGGGGAAGCGAGAGGGTCAGGAGAGCATCATGCATAAATCGGAGCACAGCCGCTCTAGGAAAAGCAAAACATTCTCCGCACGTTACACAAGTCTGGCGTGCTGCCCTGTGTGTGGGTAGCTGGGTGTGTATGTTTCATTGTGTGTGTCTATGCACAGCATGCATAGGAATGAATAGTGTGTGGCTGTTTGTTTGAGTGCGGCATATGTCTTTGTACAGGCCTGCGTGTACACATGCACATATTGTGTGCGTCTGAGAGGGAGATGTCACCATATCTGTGCGTAATGTGTGTGGTGTGTGCCTGTCTCAGTTGGTGCAGTGTGTGTCTGGCAATGTGTGTGTGTCTGGCGTTTGTGCATGTCTTTGTGCGCTGTGATGTGTGCAGTGTGTGCATATCTCTGGGTGTACGGCTATGCATGGTGTGTTTGTGGATTAGGGTAATCGTTGCGCAGGGAGTGATTGCTGGGTCATTTAGTGCTGGGTGGTTCTAGTTTCTTCTCTGCCTTTTAGCTCTTTGTCTTGAGTCATCTCTAGTTGAGATGAACCCTGATTTATTAGCCTCCCAGGCAGGGGGTCAGTACCTGTGCTAATGCCTCTGCCCAGTGTTTGCACAGATAACAGACAGGGCAAAAACCAGGGAGGAGAAAAGAGAAAGGGAGAGGGGGAAAGAGAAAAATGTGAGGCCTGAATTGAACTTCCACTGGCTGAACGATCCAGTGAGCATCATGCCACGGAGTGATCCATGGATGCTGCAGATAGGTAGATTAGTGACATAGTCTGAGTGCGTGTAAGAGGCTTAGCTGTTTTGGGTTATTGTGCTAATAGCCTCCTTAGAGAGGAGCAGAGTGTGGGGAGGGGGCATGGCAGGAAACGGCTGGGGGTGGTATTGCTAAGAGCCGACCTGTTGGCTGCGGTACAGCAGCAGCAGCCAGAATTAGGAGAAGCCCAGCCACAGACAAGCATCTGCTGAAGGTGCTGCATCTAAGCCAGGGCTGGAGTGTGACCCACTGGTTAAGCTGGGGACTGCCAAGTTACTTCCCCCTTCTGTTCGGTTTCCTCTCTGTGTCTCGTCCGTATTGTCTCTGGCTTATCTTAACCTATCATTTAAATCAGCTTCTGCACCAGATGGCTGAGGATAGCGTATGTGACGCCAATTTTTTTAGAAAGGCTCCGGGGCGATCCCGGCAATTAGAGGCCTGTAAGCCTAACTTCAGTACCAGGCACACTGGTCGAAACTATAGTAAAGATCACAATTATCAGGCATTTCTTGGGGAACACGATTTCTTGGGGAAGAGTCTTTGGTAAAAGGAAAATCATAGCTCACCAGTCTACTAGAATTCTTTGAGGGGGTCAACAAGCATGTGGACAAGGGTGATCCAATGGATATAGTGCACTTAGATTTCAGAAGGTCTTTGACAAGGTCCCTCACCAGGCTCTTAAGCAAAATAAACTGTCATGGGATAAGAGGGAAGGTCCTCTCCTGGATCAGTAACAGGTTAAAAGTGAGGGAAACAAAGGGTAGGAATAAATGATCAGTTTCCGGAATGGAGAGAGGTAAATAGTGGTGTCCGTCAGGGGTCTGTACTGGGACCAGTGCTGTTCAACATACAATCTGGAAAAAGGGGTAAACAATGAGGGGGCAAGATTTGCAGATACAAAACTACTCAAGATAGTTAAGTCCAAAGCAGACTGTGAAGAGTTAGAAAGGGAACTCACAAAACTGGGTGACTGAGCAACAAAATGGCAGATGAAATTCCATGTTGATAAATGCAAAGTAATGCCCGTTGGAAAACACAATCTCAGCTATACATATAAAATGAAGGGGTCTAAATTAGCCATTGCTACTCAAGAAAGATCTTGGAGTCATTGTGGATAGTTCTCTGAAAACATCCACTCAATGTGCAATGGCAGTCAAAGAAACTAACAGACTGTTGGGAATCATCATCAAAAGATACACTGGAATTGGAAAAAGTACAGAAAAGGACAACAAAAATTAGTAGGGATATGGAACAGCTTCCATATGAGGAGAGATTAATAAGACTGGAACTTTGCAGCTTGGAGAAGAGATAACTAAGTGAGGGATGTGATAGAGGTCTATAAAATCATGACTGATATGGAGAAAGTAAATAAAGAAGTGTTACTTACTCCTTCTCATAACACAAAAACTAGGGGTCACCAAATAGACTGAATAGGCAGCACGTTTAAAACAAACAAAAGGAAGTATTTCTTCACACAGCACAAAGTCAACTTATGGAACTCCTTGCCAGAGGATGTTGTGAAAGCCAAGATTATAACAGTTCAAAAAAGGACTAGATAAGTTCATGGAAGATAGGTCTATCAATGGCTATTAGCTAGGATGGCAGTGCTGCAAAATCCAAACCATTTGGACTGTAAGCTCTTTAGAATAAGAACTGTCTTGAACAGTGTATTTGTAGAACCCTTAGTGCAAGGGGGCCCTGAGCTCCAGCCACTGTATTAATCACACTGCAAGGCGAATAATAAATGAAATCCTGAGGGAGACTGAGTGTTCTTGTGAACTAACCCCAGTGCTGGAAATGCCCCTGTGCTGCCTTTCACGCCATCCTCACTGAACTCAGCACATGTCCCAGTGTTTGCTGGCATGTCTCCAAACATGGCACTTGCTCCATCCAGAGCATCCTCTTCAGTCCATCACTGGGCTGATCCCTGGAACAGCAGGCTTAGAACCTGGTGAAAGGCCCTTGGTCGTCCTGTGCCCTGGAACAATGAAAGGAACCCCATGAGCCGCACTGTGGGTGTAAAGCCCTTGCATCACTTTGGGACAGGCGCAGAGACTCATGCAGCAAATCAGTGGCAGAGCTGTGACCAGAACCCATGAGCCCCACCTCCCGCTCTCTGCTCTGCCCCAAAGAGCACGTGGCATCCCCAAGTGCTTTGGTGACTCCGCACGTCTGGCGCTAAAGGGTTAAATCAGTCCCGTGGGTCGCGTGGGTTAACGGTTGCCCACTGCAGCAGACGGCCGGCCCGTAGCTGAGCGATGTGCGTTCTGCAGCAGCGAAATGCAGCTGATGGCTTCTCAATGTCTCCTTGCAGACCCGCCACTCGTCAACTTGTCCGTAGAGCCCCAGCCAGTGCTTGAGGACAACACGGTGAAGTTTCACTGCTCTGCCAAGGCTAACCCAGCGGCAACCCAGTACAGGTAAGACTGCCTGCCAGGAGCTGGCCTCGTTAGCTGTGGTGTATATTTAATGCTCCCCCTCCTGGAGTCATGCTCATGTTGAATGGTGCCTTCTACCGGCTGGCTGTACAGAGCTGTTTCTCGTAGCTTACCTGAGTGTAGCCGGTGGTTTTGGAGCTGTTGCTCTATTGCTGTGTTTATTACCATGGGTGACTACAGACTGGCGCCAGCTCTTGTGGGTCGGATGGGCTCTGTTGCCACAGCTGCACTGAACCTGCGATGTATTACCTGGGGTATAGCTCTACCACTGCTCCTCCCCCTTCCCTCTCCCAGCTGAGCACTGGCACTCCAGCCACAGTGCTTCCCACTGATGATGTCGAGATGAGACATTTTGACAATTTCCGAACTTTTCTCTTCCAAAAAAATTTGGGTTCAGGGGATTCGTCAAATCTGACCCTGTTTCATGACCAGTTTTAGACAAATCAGCATTTTTGGTCAAAAAACTGTTTCATCAAAATTTTCCCAACCAGCACTGCTCATGACCCCCCTGCTCCAAATATGGGGGAGGTCTTGGCTAGATCCAGCTAGATAGAGAAGGTTTCAGAGTGTGAGATCACAGGCCAGGAAAGGTTGTGAATACCTGAGGTTAGAGCGGAGGCCTGGGACCCAGAGAGGGCTTCTGTGTCCCATGCTTAAATTTGCCATTGACCTTCCAGAAGTCATTTAATCTATCTGTGCCTAAGATTTCCCGTCTGTAAAATGAGGCTAATACCCTCCTCACAGGGGATCTTAGTGGTAAATAAATTAATGTTTCCAAAAGTCAGGGTCAGACAGGTTCAACAGTGTGGGTCGCTTTTCTAGAAGGTGCGTCTTGTACTTCAGAATCTAAGCATTTTAAAAAAATCAAAACCTTCTCGTTCTTGGTGGAAAACGCTCCGAATGTGACTGAATGCATAGTGACACAGTGATGTCTGCTTGAATCTGCGGAGAGCTGGTACAAGAGCTCTGAAAGAGGTGTGAGCAGACCCATTTATCCCAACTGAATCTTAATGGTGCTGATTTAAATAGCAAATGTGGCATCTGTAGGTTGGGAAATCAGGAGGTTCTGAATTCTAACCCAGCTGCTCACAGTGTGATCTTGAGCAAATCATTTCACTTTCTTGCCTGTTTCCTCTTCTGTAAAATAATACTTCCCTGCCTACCACCTGCATGTGACATGAGAATTAATTCGCCAATGACTGTACAGTGTTTTCCACATGTGAAGCGATATATAAACGTTAAGTATTAGTGGTGTCATTAACCTCTTCACTGATGATCAGAGCATATGAGAAAAGAGACGGCCAATCACATTATCGAGTTCTGCACAATCTGCTCCTAGGGGTAACTTGTTTTAGCTTCGTGACTCACGAAGGGTTAAGGGTGGAGCTCTAAATTCAAGCTGTCCTCTGCTCTTCCCAGCATGGAGAGAGATTGTTTTGCTTGGCTGATCACCGTTGATTTGTTTGGGAAGCCCTGATGTTTGGTTGGTGCAGGCTGGCATGAAAAAAACGCCCAAGGCCATCTGTGTAACATCAGCTCAGTGGCTCCCTTTTGTAGATTGCTTGAGCTGGAACATTCACAGCGTTCTCTTCTCTTGTGAGAGCAAGGGAGCAGACTAGTTGTCTTCCCCCTCCCTGCATTGTGCTGTTTGCCATGTAGCATCGCTTCCCTGCGTCCCACAGAGCGTCTGTGTTTGTGGCAGGGCTGGGACGCTTAATCGCAGCTTGTCCAAATGCATCCAAGCGTTCGCGCCGAAGAGCGGGGCTTGTAAAGAGCGCCAGCTGCACACTGCTCCCGTCACATCTTAAGGAAGCCCACAAGCGCTTGAACTTGTCACAGCATCCGCCTTCCCAAAGACCTTTGCCAAGCATTTAACTGAGCCAGCCCTGGCAGTCCGTGGACTCTACCCACACTAACCCAGCCACACACAGCTGTTGCTACCCAGTGTGCTACAGCAGCCACACGCAGGCTGGGACTCACTTTCCCTCCCATCTCTGACCTCCCGTTCAGAACAGCAGCCCGCTAACCCTAATGCAGTATTCCAAGCCAGAGAGGCAGATCTTCAAGTGGTGTCAGTTATCACAGGGCCACTGACTTCAACAGAACTTCGCCCGTTCACACCAGACTGGCCCTTGTTGCCCTAAAGCCAGAGGAACTAGTGAGATGTGACCATGTGCTGTTATAACCCTCAGTTCTCTGTCTGCCGTGCAATCTAGCAGCATGCATGCTCTCTCTCTGTCTGCCTCCCAACACCGTGGTATCTGGGCACCTGTATCCCCATCCGTCACTGGGACCAGCCTCCGCGCCTTGGAGCAGGGCCCTACATGCCTGGCCGGTGGCACCGTATCAATCAGGAGGCGTTGCTGTGGTTATTCTGTGGGAGGAAGAGCAGGCCGGTGGAGCTAGTCTTCGTTAGCACAGGCTGAAGCCCAGTGCGGGCAGGGGGAGCTCTAAGCAGGCAGACAGGTGGTTCACCAGGGTGAAACCGAAGGGGATCTGAGGGCCCTTGCTTAGTGCTGGGTGCACTGGGCCTGATTCCATTTGATACTGGTGTAACTCCATTGACATCAGTGGAAGTCGCTACCGTTTTTACACTGCTGTAAATCAGAGCTGAAGCAGCCCAGTGTGAGCAGGAGCCGGTCAAGCGTCTCCTATGCACAGGGCATCTCATTCTCAACCTGCATAAGATGCCAACCCATCCCTGAACCTCCCAGGACTGACAGCTGTGGTGGGTATGGGGACAGAACTCTCGGCCTCACACCCGTCTTGTGGCAGAGAGTTCCACCAGCTCATCATGGAAAGTAATATTTGTTTGTGTGGTTTTGAATGTGCTGCCGTTGTCTGCTGGAACAGTGGGGAGGGTTAGTGTAAAGAGCTCTGTTGCTTAGGCACGTGCACTGACACTCTTCTTATGATAATATCTGGTTCTTACATGGTGCTTTTCATAGGTAGATCACAAATCACTTCGTAATCTTTAATGTATATCCTCACTACACCCTGGTGAGGTAGGGCAGTGCTATTATCCCCATTTTACAGATGAGAAACTGAGGTACCGAGTAGCTATGTCCAAACTCAAATAGGATATCTGAGGCTAAGCAGGGATTGAACTGGGTTTTCTAGAGTCTAAGCTACTGCCCTACCCCCTTGGCCAGCCTCCTGCTTTAGTTGCACTCTTCATTATTTGTAGCATAGCAGCACTGCGTCCACATCTGGGGTCCACAATTCAGGAAGGATATTGATAAACTGGAGCAGGTTTAGAGAAGAGCCGCAGTGATGGACTCCAGGAGCTCCATCCATTTAGTTTACCGGAGAGAAGGTGAAGGAGAGATTTGTTCAGTTTATAAGGACCTACGTGGAGAACAAAAATCTGATAATAGAGGGCTCTTGAGTCTAGCAGACAAAAGTCTAACAAGAGCCAATCGCTGGAAGTTGAAGCGAGACAAATTCAGACTGGAAACAAGACACAGTTTTTTAACGAGGCGGTTTAATTAGCCACTGGAACAAATTCCCAAGGGTCGTGGTGGATTCTTCATTACTGGCAATTTTTAAATCAAGGCTAGCTGTTTTTCCACAAGATCTGCTGTAATTCAAACAAAATATTCATTCAGGAAAGTCCTAGGGCCTCTGTTGTACAGGAGGGCAGGCCATATGATCACAATAATCTACGAAGCACTCTGACACACATAAGTGCTCCATTTTGCCAGGGGCTCTTCAGATCTATAGCGAAACATCTCCCGCCACAAAGAGTTTACAGTCTCAATAGACAAAGGGTGGGAGAAGACTCTGAGGC
Organism: Mesoclemmys tuberculata; assembly: GCA_007922155.1. Taxonomy (NCBI): domain Eukaryota; kingdom Metazoa; phylum Chordata; order Testudines; family Chelidae; genus Mesoclemmys; species Mesoclemmys tuberculata. Next base: position 2,841,253 of record ML675696.1, on the reverse strand, counting down.
ACACAGAGAGGAAGTGACAGAGTCACACACCAAGACCAGGAACAAAACCCAGATCTCCTGACGCCCACTCCAATGCCCTACCCACTAGACAAGTGGATCTTAACCTGTGGTCCACAAACCCCTGAGTGTCTGCAGACTACGTCTAAGATCCACGAAAGACTTAGAATGAAAACTGACTGAACAGAATTCAGCAGTATACTCAGACAATAGATTTCCAAAGGGGTCCGCACCTCCATTCACAAATTTGTAGGGGTCCATTGCACTAGACCAGGGGTGGGCAAACTTTTTGACTCACGGGGCCACAATGCGCCACAATGTATTCTAAAATTTGACAGAGGGGCCGGGCTAGGATCAGATGAATGGAGCACCCAGCACCCAACACACTGCACCCCAGCAGCCAGCACTTCAGACCACTCTCCGCCGTTAAATTCACTCGTCCAGGTCAATTTCGGCGGCGGACCTGGGATCGCAGGGTGCAGTCTCCGCCGTGAAATTGACTCGTCCTGGTTTGCCGACCCCTGCACTAGAGAATATCACTTCTCTTGTTGACACACTTGAAGCAATGCAGTGGCTTTCCTAGTCACAGCTGCAATCAGCTGATCATCACTCCTGATTTGGTGTTACACACACACGCACAATCATTTATACTTTTACAACAAAACCAGTTCATATTAACGGAGCAGCACCTCCGGGGACAGGTTATCATGACCTGCCGCCTGTTAGACTTTTACAGCTTAATTAGCACAATCGAATGTGCTGGTAGCAGCTATTCCTGCTGGCTAGAAATCTTGCCATCAGCGCAATAAAGCAATAATTGCATTCCTAGTTACAAAGAAGAGTTATTAATTTGAGAAGTCAATTAATGTCAAAGATACAAATAGCTCTGTTTTCATATGTATGGTGAAAAAAAAAAAAGAAGCAGCACATGCCAAGCTGGGAAAATAGCTTTGGCAAACTTTCCCTGTAGATATTACACCACGATTGATTCACTCACACACTCAAAGGGGAAAACAACCCACCTTGGCTAAGTGACAAGACACTGGCTGCAGCCTGACACAATCCCAGAGCTGAAAACTGCTCATTTTAGCCTTATCCTCATCTCTAGCTTAGTGCAGCAACGCAGCAGGTGCTTAAATGGCTTTATGACATCTTTGCATCCTGCTGGTCCCCAGGCACTCTGTGCTGGGCTAGATTCCACTTACTGCTGCTGCATGTTAGAGCAGCCTGTGGGCTGCTCTAATTTGCATTGTCTTCCCAATGGCCCCAGCCTTTGGCATCACCAGGGTGTAAGGGCTGCCCATCCATGCCCCCTTTCTTCTGGCCATGCCGCCTGCACTGGGCACAGCAAGGTGTGTGTGGCATAGGAGCATCAATTCTATCAAGAATTCCCTTACAGTGGTGGTGTGTTTAAATATTACACGCCTCTGTCCCATTCCTGCCTTCTTCCAGTCATCCTCCTGGTAGCTCTAGTGCTGTTTTCCTCGCTCCGCTCCTTTCCCTTTCCTTCTTCCTCATCTCAGTGCCATTTGTCCTTTCACCATCCCTAGTTGCCTGAGTGTCAGTGTCTGCAGCTCTGTAAAGCTCTCTCACTCTCACTGCAAAGTGTTTGATGATCCATTGCATGATGGACTTTGTATCAAAATTAATTGCTCATTTTATGGGTTATATTTTTGGCATAGAAAATTGTTTTGTTGTGTTTTGTTTTTCAAAAAAAAGCGCATGAAAAATGTGAGCACTTCATTTGTTTCAGTTTCTTAAACTCCATTGGCGTATTAACTTCACTCAGCACTGTTTTCTCATCACAGTAACACGCTAAGGGGATTTTGCCATCATTCCAGGGTTTCCCTTCATCTAACAGCTATGACTGATTTAGGGCCTTTCACTTCCAAGCGAAACAATCCCAAAACTCTCGGCAGACTGTGCAAAAGAGTTTTCTCCCACAGCTGAAATGCAGCTACCTCTGAAGTGGAACACACAGCTGTCAGGACAGGACACATCAGGTTAGGAGAGGAAATTAAACTATTTGAAACTGCAGGGAGAAGTAGGCAGGCAAGAGGTACTTTCCCAAACTGGAAAGTGACCATATTGATGGCATTATGGGATCTTTACTGATGGTAAGCAGTCAGGATTTTGGCTTTGTAACTAATCCAAACCACAGTGGCCAAGATTTTCAAAAGCGATTGCTTATTTTGGGTGCCTAAATTTTCAAAAGGTGCCAAGCACTGGGTTTCTTTAAGGTATCTCGGGTTGTATAAGCAATATCCTTAGTCACATGGCACTTCCCACACAACAGCCCCGAACACTATGGCGACATCTGGCCGGGGCTCCAATTCACAGCAGCGGGTGAAAATATCCCTTGGGCACTCTTCTAGACGCGTCCCTAAGCATTCAAACAGGGAAGACTTGACCACCAGCCACGCACAGGGACAAAAGATGTGGTGGTTTTCCGGGGCTCTCAGTAAGAGGAGAGAGAGCGTTGACATTTTCTTATTGCAAAAATCAACAGACTTTATCCGAGCAGTTCATGCACTTGGAGCTAGGAGCCTTGCAAATACGAACAAGCCAGCCTTCTGAACCTTGCTGTGCCCTAGAAGGCAAAGCATATTCAAGAGTGGAACGTGAGGAAAGCCGTGGGATGCAGGCAGCCCACCGAGGCAGCAGAAAACAGATGAATATGAAATCAGCGCTTGCGCGAAATCCCGAAGTCCCCAGGGCAATGTGATCTGTGTAATTCAATCCCCTGAAGGAAGAATACACCTGGATTGCAAAGGGAGCTTTTGCTTAGGAGACATGCAGGACCCGAGACCAGAGAGAACACACATTCTGTCTGGCCTTTGAAAAAATAAATAAATAAAATCAAACTGCAATCAGATGGAAGAAGAGCTATTTTTTTTTCTCCAGGGGACTGAGCTGCTCTGATTTATGTTATGAGGCTTCTTTCCTCCTCTGATAGAAATATCAGGTCTTGGTCTCGGGCCAACATTTCTTTTTTATACCTCCCAATATGTTTGTCAGTAAACAACTTTGAACACAGAGGGAAATGTCTAAACAATACAAATGTCTTTTTCTGGGCAAGGATCCACTGCAGACGCTGCGCTGTCATCTTTGCCATGAATAACCTACGCAAGCTGTCATCTCTCGGCGTCGCGCTGGGACTCTGCATTGCAAAGCCAGCGTCTGCATTCTCTGAGTGTAACGAGGTCACAAATACGTGTTTGCACGTGAGTGCCTACCACGCCAGGTCACATGCACAATCCTTGCAACGCACTGCGCATGTGACATACAGCTTCACCCTGAACACAGACCTGCACAAGCAAATTTGCATACTTGTGGGTAACCTCACCCCGTGCCTACCCATGCACCCCTTTGCTTGCATACATATACACCTTCTTGCACGTAAATGGACAAGTATGCATCCTCACACATGTTCCTGTTGTTGTATACTTACACACCCTTCCAGTCACACAGACATTGCTTAGTACTTTCTGGAGACATGCACCTTTTGTGAACATGCAGGCACATGCACATGTAATGTGCTTGTAAAGGGCTGATTGTTTCTCCCTCTAGAAGCTAGTCCTTACGGAAGGTAACAGCCTACTACTGCAGTCTGTTGACAGAGTTGCTGCTTTAGTTCAACTTGTGGCAGTCTGTGTTCCAGTGGTGTAGGTTTGCACCCACATGGAGAGTTAAAACACATCTACATGAAACAAAATTCCAGGGGAGAAAATCATTTCAGGTGGATCAAAACATTTTGCTTTGATAAAATCAAAACCTTTTTTCCTATTTCAATTTTAAAATATTTTACATTATTTTCACTGATATGCAATTTGTAAAAATTGAAATGTTTCAAAATGAAAAATCAAAACGCTCCTTTCTGAAGAGTTCATTGGAGAGCTCCATTGTGATTTCTTTTTCAAAAGAAAACATTATCGAAATCAACGTTTTCCCACAATGTTTCAATTTGGACATAACCGCATTTTCGAAAAGAAAAACGTTCCTTCGGAAAGTTTCCAATCAGCTTTCCTGGTGAGTGCATTTTCTCTGCCGGGGCAGTGGGGTGAGAGTGGGGCTGGCTCGTTTTCCCACTCATGTATCCCAGTCAGCTGAAGGACGTGCCTGAGCTAAAATCCCAAAGTTACACCCACAACGGCAGAAATGATTCTCTTCAGAGAAAGTCATTCACTTAAGGCAGCTTCCACTCTGACGCTGCTCTCCTGAGTCTCGGTTTATACCAGGTCAGGGAGAGGAGAGTTTGGCACAGAGCTGGAAGATGGAGCTGAAAACAAGGATGGCTTCTGTGGCTAGTACAATTCCTGTCATTGGGGTGGAGGTGTCCTGTTGGTTGGTCTGCAAGGAGGGGCTGACAGTTGCCTATTTTTCTCCACTTTATATCCTCCTTTGTCACCTGTGTCTAACAGCAGGTCCAGGAGTCAGGACGTGGTGGAAGGATGGCTCTGGGGTTGGGGTGTTAGCCTGGGACTTGGCAACTTGGATTCAGTATCCTGCCCTGCCACAGGTTGTCTGTATGACCTTGAGCTAGACACAGGCCCAGATTCTCAATGTTTCGGTGCCTCAGTTTCCCACCTGTGACATGGGAATAATAGCCCTGCCTGGCTTCACAGTGGGTGTGTGAGGATAAATATGTTTAAAGGTTGTGAGAAGCTCAGATATTATGGTAATGGGGGGCAGATAAGTACTGAAGTTGGATAAGCTTGAGTGGAGATCAGGGCCCCATTGTGCCAGGTGCTGCACAATTACACAGCACAAGACAGTCTCTAGCCTGAAGATCTCATAAGCTGATGAAATAGGAAGCCTTATCATCTGCATTTACAGAGGAGGAACTAACTAAGTGGCTTGCCCAAGGTCACCCAAGAAGTTTGTAGCAGCGCTGGGACTTGAAACAAGATCTTGTGAATATCAACCCAGCACCTTAACCTAGAGCCCTCGTGCCACTAAAGGTGAATCCTGGATTCAGCCATTTACGCTAGCGGGGGGGCCCCAGGTCAGGTGTTGGTGTTTTGGCAGGGCTGCATGGGCAAGCGTGTGCTGTTTTTGTTTTGTGGACAAGCAATAGCTGTCACTCATTCTCCAGAATTGTTGAACCGGCACCGCCTGATGCTGCTAACCTGCTGTGTGGGCAAGATTGTGGGGCTCGTCCCTGAACGTGCCCCAGAGGCTGGCTAGGGCCGGGACTGCCTGTGGCCAGTGACTCCTGGAGCGCGCCTTGTGCTTGTACTCCACGCGGATCCACGCGGAGTGATGTTGTGCAGTGTGAGCCCAGAAAAGGAGGCCAGCATGAACTAATCTGAACTAATTTCGATCCATTTGGTTTGAGCACAGCAAACGGGAGTGAGTGTTTAATAGGTTCGTGCATCTTACTTGGCATTGTGTCGACAAGGAGAGACTCCCCAGGAGAAGCTGGCTCTGACCCCGCTGCCCTGCCGTACAGCTTGGCCGTTACAGCTTTATGGAAAGCCCTGCTCGGCTAGCGGAGACAAATGCCCTCTGCAGACAGGAAGGAGCTGCGGAGCAGCAAGGGTTGGCTCTCTACTCCTGAAGTTGGAGTGGAGCAAAAGCTCTTCCCGCCCCTCCCTCGCAGCCCCTGGAGAGACGCCAGGCTCCTGCGGGAACGAAACCAATGCTAACGCAATGGGCCCATCCTGCACAGCTTTGCTGGGCACCATACGCAGGGCGAAGCTGTTGCATTTCAGCACTGGTGGGCACCAGCCTGGTTAAGTACCAGGCAAAGTCCTTTGTGTTAAATCCTGTTGGCATATCCTCCTTTACTCACAGGAGAGCAGAGAGACAAGGGAATGGGGAATGGCCGTGGCCTACGTTTCCTTGTCTCTAGGTAGCCAGCGGGTCAGCATGTGCAGTGCATCCCCGGATGCAGGGAGAATGGGAGCTGCAGCGCCTGGTTCTCAAGCCGTTGAGTTTAGAGGTCCCCGGCGCCATCCCTGGCATTAGACGTCACACCAGGGGTACAACTACACCGCACCTGGGAGTGGGCTTCCCAGACCGAGCAGACAGACTCAAACTAGCGTGCTAAACACAGCAGGGGAGCTGGGAGTCTAATTGAGTCTCATGGCGCCAAGAAATGTGACTCACCTCCATATTCATGGCCCCCAATTTCACTGTCTTCCCCACCCCCTTGGTTACCCTCCAAGCAGGGCATGGCCCGGCCGGTAATCGTTGGGAGCACAGAACTCCTCCAGCCCTGGGACCGCAGTGCCGGGGGGGTGGGAAGAGCAATCTTCTCCTGGGGGTGGGATAAGAGAGTGAGCTCCTGGCAGGGCTGGGCAGGGGGGCACACAACGGGGTCAACTGCAAATTCCTGCACATGCTCCTGCCTCCAAGGCCCCGTATTACTAGCTAGGGCATCCTTCTCTCAGGGTGAGGACGAGACAGGACTTTTTTGGGTGCCCGTGAATGCCGTGCTGGTGCCAACCAATGCAAGATCATCCCTCTGCCGGCTTTAGCACTGCACCAATCCTCTATATGAAGTTGCACCCCAGGTTCCATTGAAATCAATGGGAGTCTTTCCTCAGGCTCTTATTCCCCAACAAGCTGCATTGCTTTGGTGGCATGGGGCCTCGCCATCCCCTTCCCTTTGGCTCCGACGTTGCCTCCCATGGCTCCCTTGTAAGCTGACAAGTTGGAGGATAAAGTCCCGGGAAGGTGCAGTTTGGAAGGGTGGGTGGTGAGAGATCAGAGGCTGGGCCGGGCATCAAATAGTGAGAAGCCGTGGGAAAGCAATGGAAAATGGCTCCTCCAGCAAGTCCAGGCAGCAAGCATATGGGTGCATAAATTACATAACGGATCATCCGCTAATACACCCGCCACGTGCTACTTCCCTCAGCGGACAATGCTGGGACCGGGCTGGGGGAGGATTTGGAATGTAGCTACTTTATTTTGCTCCAAGCAAACAAGAGTAGCGAGAGAGAGAGAGAGAGTAATTAGTTGCCGTCGTCGTTGCTCCGCCACCTGTGATAGTGGGTAAAATTAATGGGAAGCAACACAAGTCAGAGCTACGTGGACTGACTCTCAACCAACCCTCCTCTTTGCTCGCCTCAGATCTTTCTGTTTACCAATCTTCTCTTGGCTTTTGATGTCAGTTGTGTGTCTGTGGGGTGTTTTTTTGCTGTTATTATTTATCACTCACAGTAAGAAAGAGAATCTTTAAAGTGGCGGAATAAAATGGGCAGGTTTAATATTGCAAGAGACAGAGTCCCTCAGCCTTTTGGCTTCTTATGATCATGATTATTTTTGTGAAGGGTTGGGGAGTTGGTACAGACAGGGCAATAATAAATCTCTCGTGCTCTCGCACTGATACAGTGCGTCTCATCCCCAAGGCTAACCAAGACCTTTAAAAACAACCTTCTCTCTCTATACATTGGGGGACCGGCAGCACCCTCTGTCCCCAGCAGTTTCAGCTGGCGTTCTGGGTGCTCAGGGTCTCTGAAAATAAGGCACTGAATGAAGAGATGGACACAGAGAGAGAGAGAGAGAGATTTCACCTACTGCTGCAGTGCCAGATAACTGTTTAGGACAGGAAGTGATTAAGAAGATCCAGAAAACACTGTTTTATGTCCGACCCTCCAGAATGGTTGGCTCATCAAATATTAATAAAAACTCAACTGCTTCTTAAGAGGTTTCCTTTCAAGTCAGTGGGATTTGAATATGCCTGGGACAGAAGATGACGTCCCTGTGCCCCCCCCAACCCCGGCTTCCAATTTGTTTAGGGAAAAACAAAAAAGACACTGCTAGGAAAAGGAACAGGTCTGGTGGGGATCCACCTCTGCTGCCTTTGTCCTAGGCACATCACCCAGGCTAGGATGCAGGACTGGCGGTCATGCCCCAGCTGCTTCTGAAGGAAGATTTCTGGGACAAACCACCCGAAAGCAAAGGGCTGCCACATTAAGCATTTCCATCTTGGTGAAATTCTCACTGAACAGTGCCTCCCACTAAGGTGGGTTGGGATGGGTGCCTCTAAAGAACAAGTTAGGGAAAATCACCACAAGGGAAGCTGCTCGTGAAACGTTCTCCCTGCTTCCTTCTACGTGCAGCTGAGTTGTAGGAAGAAAAAAGAGGAGAGAACCGGGAGAAACTGGGGTAGGATGTGGATCCTAAACCCTGACCAAATAACCTCTGGCTCCCTAAAATTCTCTCGCCATTTTAATTAGCTACGGTTATTTATCCCACTGTAATACAGGCCGTTCCCCTCTAGCGGTGAGACTATGGAGGTTTATGAGTCTATCACAGTCTCTATGTTAATGGCACTGGGCCTTCAGCTCAAGCCAGAGATGCTGGATTCAATCGGTGTACACTGCCCAGCTGGGACAGCGCTAAACCGCTGGATAGTTTGTTGTTGATTTAATGCTTTCCTTGCACTGTTGGTCATTTTTAAAAAGTTGCTTGGATCTGGAATATGGTTCCTTTCCAGAATTGTCCTCCTTTCCTGTATCCATTAGTTAGTCTCTTTGTCCTGCTGTCATACAGTTGCTCACGTGAGATGGACTGGACACATTAGAACCCAAATTTTCAAAACTGGATTCTAATTTTGGGAGCCTCCATTTCTGCTTGAGGTTTGCCTGATTTTCACCATTGCTAAGAGCCCAGCAACCTCAAATGAAGTCAGTGGCAGCTCTGGGCACTCAGGCCTTTGGATCCAAGTTTTCAAAAATGGGCTCTGATTTGGAGCACCTCCGTTTTTAGATGCCCATGTTGAGATGCCTTGACCCTGATTTTCAGTGCTCCCATTGACTTCACTGGAAAAGCATGTGCGTAGCACCTCTGAAAGTCAGACTCAAGGGGTGTCAAGTTAGGCACCCAGTCTTAGGCCAGTTTTGGAACTGTGTCTGTTTTCTTATTGTAGGGTCGCTTATGAGTTCTGGACTAAGTGCACTGCTTTGTTGTGGTACGAGAGAGACAAGGTGGGTGAGGTAACAGCTCTTATCGGACCAGCTTCTGTTGACAAGCTTTCAAGCTTACACAGAGTTCTTCTTCAGGTTATGGTTGTAGCACTGTCGTTCATGAGCGCTGAATGTTTATTGTAGGGCCATGGCTAAGGCCCGAACTGTGAGCGTTTTGGCTGGTGGTGTTGAGGAAGAAAAACTACATTGGGAGAAAAATCACACAAAGAATTTAGGAGCTTTGCAAAAAGATATCAAGTAAAAATATATACGTGAGTTGGGTTTTGACACAAGTAATTGCACTTTGAACTGTATAAAATGTGCTCCTGCTGCTGGATTTTGTTTTTGCAGACCCAGAGGACAGCTCAAACGCCAAAGTTTGCCTCTTTTTCTCCATGAAACTTTTTCCAGAGTTCCTTTTGGAATCTTGTGGGAAAGGATCCGACTCTTTTGTGCGTTGCTTACTTTTTTTCAAGCAATTAATAAATAAAAGTGTACATTTCCCTGCGTTTTGTGCTGCCCCAGCGTCTCTGATAGCTGGGACCATTACTTCATTGACACCTTTTTTTGTTTCCCCAGCAGTCTGTGCCACATACGAGGGATCGGCTGTATTAGGCTCTTATTAAATAACAATCACATATATGTTAATGTTTAAAAGGGGCTGTCAGGGTTTGAAATGTGGAGCAAAGCAGACTGAGACAGCAGCACTGGAAGAGGCATGAACTAAACACACACACTCTCCATTAGTCTTAGTAGTGTGTTAACTTCAAAGCCGGTTGTATCTATTTAACTGTGAACACGTTTGAGCATGTAGCCAAAATGCAAACTCCCAGCTTGAGACATTAAAATATAATCACCAGAACAGCTGGCTTTGCAGATCAGGGCACTCACATGAAACACCAAGAGAAAATACGCAAACATATACGCATGGAAATGCAAGGGGAGCCAGCACCCGGCTGAGGCTGCCAGCGCTGCAGATTTCTGTCCCTGGGCTGTCGTTGGGGGACTGCCCTATCTAATCAGTGTCGTCTCTTAGTTAGAGGGACTTGTGCAGATCTGAAAACAGGGCCTTTGGAGTCGCTGGACCTGATTGTGCTCTCAACAACCACCATTTCCACCCCTGTGTTCTCCTAGTGGCTTTGCAGGAGTTATTCCTGATTTTCATCAGCGTAAGAGGAAAACTGGACTCCCTGGGCATGGTTTCTTGGTTGGTTTTGAAGAGGGCGAGACAGAGAGCATCTCTGCACTGTGGTGGCATGGGCTGTAGGACGTATTTGCATTGCTAGCCCGAGCCCGAGCCTGTACTGCTGAAACTTCACTGCTATTTTTAGCTTAAGCCTTCCTGCCTAAGCTGCGGTCACACCTCCAGATGTAGTGTAGACATACCCAGAGATGGAGACATGAGCAATGGGGCCCCTGGAGGGCCGGAGTCACTGCAAGACGTAGAAAGGAACTGGGAGAAACAGAGCTACTGAGACAGCAGGGGAATGCCAGGCCTCACTAAGATGTGGAGACCACAGAAAGAGGAATTTCCAGAGCTGCCCAATCCCGCCACGTATCGCCAGGGCCAAGAAGCAGTTTCACAGCATCTCAGCCACTGCATCCTTGGGCAGGGAGCGCAGCTGAGCAGGGCCGGGGGGGGCTTTGTTATTGAATGGCCAACCGGCATGGACACCACGTCCAGCAGACCATGAAGGCACGAGGCCATCACGCTGGGACATGGGCCAACTTCCCCTCCAGCACTGAGACCCCGACACCAGGAGCTCACTGCCACTGGGGGTGCCTAAACCCCACCCTGAGAGAGAGCAGAGTGAGTGAGGGACCGTGGAAGAGAAAGGTCTGCAGCTTTGCCTTCCTTGCCAGCTAATGAAAATAATGCTTTGGTTTTCCCTGCTCTTCCCAAGTTGCCCAGAAAGGAAATTCCTTAGCTGCTGTTCCAGACCAGAATCCTAGCCTGGGCTAGGAAATGCCCCGGCATGGCATTGCTTGAAGAAAGAGAGTCTGTCCGGGGTTGTTTTCATTTACAGCCTCTTTCCACTGCTCTCATGATAATACCTGGCTCTCATAAAGTGCTTTAGAAAGGGAGGTCATCATTAGCCCCATTTTACAGGTGGGGAAACTGAGGCACAGAGACTTGCCCAAGATCACCCAGAGTAGAGCAGGATACAACCAAGGCCGGTGTTGCATCCACTAGGCCACATCGCCTCGCTACTGTGCTGGTAACTTGCCTCACATAGAGGGGCCTTTCCATTGCCAAAGCAGCGGTTAAGGGCACTTGTGTAAATGAGACGTAAGCCTGTTCCATCTGGCAGTAAGATACGGGCAGGGAAGCAGTAGCTTTGAGGCATCCTGGCAGACCATCTGTCTGTCTGCCTCCTGTCCTCTTTTCTAGGCGTTCGCTAGTGTCTGAGCTGGGCACTGGAGGCTGCAGAGATGCTGCCAGTTGACATTTGCTTGGCTCTTTGGCGGGTGGGTAACAGGAAGGGGCCGTGTTCGGAGGGGAGTGGTGCCACGGACATGGCAGCACACTGGGACCTCCCAGTGTAGTGGCCCAGCAGCCCAGAGGGCTGAGCATTATCTGCTGAGTTTCCTGGAGCAACACATGGCAAACGTTCAAGCCCCTCTACCCCCCCAGCAATCTAAGGGGGGAGCTCTCAGTCAGCGGGGTGGGATTCATCCCATCTTGCTGCACCGTAGCAAACACCCAGACCCGGACCCCAGTGTAAACCTGGAATCACTCCCTGGACTTTCCAGCGTACACCAGCAGTAACAGAGCTCAGACGCTGGCCCCTACGAGCTGCCCCCTTGCTGCCTTCCCAGTTCCCACAGAATGGCAATGGCCCTGTCTGATTCTGCTTCCTCTGAAATCTGAGTCTGCCTTCTATACGGTGCCGGGAAGCTGTGAGGCCGTATGTCGGCACTCCACCTACATGGTTGTGTTACTTCTGCTGCATCGGCAACCAGCCACAGCCAGCAGCTAAGAAAACCAGTAGCAGAGAAGGGGCCCTCAGGCATTTCACGGCAGCCGCAGAAGAAATCTAATGTATTGACAGAGGCCAATGCAGCAGAAGAGGGAGTTAAAATAAATGCAAAGTGCTCTGAGGTCTCCAGTTACAGGCATGGTATCATATCCATGGCTATCTTGCTGTTTCCCTGCCCAGTTTTGTCTTTGTAGATTCATCCCGGGCAACTGGACCTCTGCTCTGGAGTGAAAATGAAAGCCAGGCAAATAAAAAAATAAGTGGAACTGAATTCTTCAGATCTCCTTTGTGATGCATCAGCCCCATCTGCTAGTTACTTAGGACCGGGAGTGGAGCGTGGGTGGCTGGCAGAAGCGAGGTTGAGACGAGCTATAAAAAAACCAAAAGAAGCGAGTCTCTTCGCCACTGGGAAATGAGGCCAGGCTGCTGTAGGGAATCTGCCAGCACATCTGGCTCCAGCTGCAGTCCGGGAGGACGGGATGTGAAGAGCAGTGCCGCTCTTTGTGCTTGGAGATGAGAGCTGTCAGGGATTTGTCTCCTCCTTACCCAGCTTGTCAAGGTAATGGGAACAAGCTGGCAGGAGACATTCAGATGCGGTTCAGAGTAATTAGGTGAGAGTGAATGAGAGAGAGAATCTGGTTCCTGGGAAGAGATGGAAAAAGGGAAAGCGCTTTCTTCTTGTGATCACCATTTCCTGCTGCAAAGATGATTAATGGGACAAAACTAACCTGCTGTCAAATGAGCCGGCAGCATGATGGAGTCCCTCCCCAGATGGGAGACAACAGAGCGTCCTGGACCCAGCAGGGAAGCCAAACTACATCCTGCCCCATTGCTAGAGCCAGTATGTGTCGGTACATGGAGAGTGGTCAAAGTGCCAGGGGCAAAGGCGGCTCTCAGCAGAACAGCCCAGCTGCTACTGTGCCAAGCCCCAGCTGGCCAGGCCCCACTGCACCTGTGATCCCCACGCCTTCATTTTCCGCCGTGGCTGCATCCTTCCTCATCGCTGACTCCCCGTCCCCTTGCTGGCAGTTGGAGCGCAGGGCTGGCAGGCAGCGGTTCCTGGCTCTGCCCTCTGCTCCACTTCGTGACCTCGGGAGTCTCCGCGGTTGGGATTTTCAACGGCGCCTCAGGGAGTGAGGTGCCCGACTCCCAGGGAAATGCAAACGGAGGTGGGAACCTACCTTCTCCAGGTGAAATCATCAGCCTGAATCTGTGTGGCTTGGCTGCCAGGTTTAATTAATTCATGGGCAAGCCCCTCCCCAGCAGAGAGGAGCAGAACAACGTGGAGGCTCCATCTGAGTGCTGCATGGGGCCGGGTGCGGCCAAAGGTCACTCCAATATCTGTGCAGTGCTTTGAGATCCGAGGGTGGGAAGGGGAACAGAGCTGCCATGTATCAATAACGAAAGGGCAGTGATAAAAAATCCAGCTCCATCCCCACTGTTTGCAGCCCCACCACCAGTTCTCAATGATCCCACCCTTCAGGCCTCTTGTCTTCTTAAAAGACCAGCCCTAGCTCAACACAGGTTCTGGGCTGGATGCAGGAACTGCTGGGGGAGGTTCTCTGGCCTTGTGTTATGCAGAATAGCAGCTGGAGGATTATAATGGTCCCTTCTGGGCTTAAACCTATGGATCCTTCACCACGTGCCTCTGCGTCTCCTTACTGTACCACTAGCAGAGCGCCTGTCTCACTGAAACAGGGGTTGTGTGGCACACTGAACCATGCTTTCGCAGCGGGGAGTGGGAGCACTTCCATGGCTCCATTGTGCCTTTCGCCAGCCAAACCAGCCATGGATGGTCCTTGATGCTGAGGTCAGAGGAATGATGCACGACTGTGACACAAACGAACAGATGAAACAGTGAAACTGGGGGGGATCTAATGCCATTTGTTTCCACCAAAAGAAGGAACTAATAGGAATCAACAGGAAGCTCCACTTGCTAATCAACACCTCCCCTGGTCGCTGTGGCTTTGCTAAGGACACCGCTGCTCAGGTGAGCATGAAGGAAGCCTAGGGCCTTTCCAGTAAAGAAGCCACATAATCAAGTCAACTGGGCACCGGCTGATCAATCCAAAAACCTAATTCACTTGCAGTAGCTACTGAACTTTGGCCTGTGTCTCATCTCATTTGCATTGCTTCGGATCAGGAGTAACTCCATGGCCAGCGATGGAGTTTCATTGGTGTGCACATGCACTGGTGTGCAGATAAGATTTAGCTTTTGGGTGGTATATGGCATGTCCAGATAGATTTCCTGGTTTGTCCAAGAGTCTCGCCTGGGATTGTGCCTCAGTTTCCCTTTCACCACTATAAACTAATCCCTACAGACTTTTCCTTAAAGAAACCCCTCAACCTCCAGGCTTCCTTCATTGGCAATGGAAATTAACACAAGGAAATCTTACTTTTAGAAATAGTCTTAGTCTCTCGTCTGTTCTTCTCGCTGTTCTCAGCTCAGAAGCAGTCACCAGGCATCCGGGCCCACTTGCTCTCCTCTGTCCAAGGAGAAGGTTAACAATCTCTACCTCAGAGTTGTCTCTCAGACCCTCCTTTAGGCTGCTCAGCTAGCCTTCCTACAAGATCAGGTACTCCACATCAGTGCCCAGTTGCTCCCAGGTAGAGTTCAGTGGGTTGTCTGGGCAAGCCAGGCCTTTACTCCCATTAAAGGGCTGCTGGCCCTATGACAGGTTGCAAATGGAGATACTGAAAGGTTGGCTCTCCAAACGGGCTGAAATCAGGGACCTAATGAGATTTCCATCCTGCTTTCTGAAACAAAGGAGTTCGGATTCAGCATCTGACTTTTCCAAGGCTTACCGGAACCCAGTTTCCAAAGCTTTTCAGAATGTGCCCATGAATGCTTTGTCTCCCTGTCCAAACAATGGGTGTCAACGATGCCTTTGTGGCCACTGAACAGAAAATGTTTAACATTCCTTTTAAGCTCCCTTAGAAATAGGAGTGATGAGAAGATGTGTCACGGCTGATTTCGTTTTTAAATTTTATAGGGGGTTGGCACTTTTTTTGCTTTTCTCGGGCCCTTCAGTCACCACCTCCTTTGGGCAAGAGACGCATCACATGGCCAAGGCAGTCCTCAACTATCCCCTGTAGGTGGCAGAAGGGGAGAATTCTTGATCCTCTTTGTGATTTTCCTTTCTGTATGAAGGGGACAAGGAGGGTTTTAAAGCCTAATTTAGCAGCCTTTAATCTAAATTATTCCAAACCACACTTGCCACTTCCTTTATGTGCTCCCGAAGGATGATGGACTGATTTCACAGAAGGAAAAGCCTTAAGCAAATCTTGTCACACAAGAAAATTGATTTTTCAAAACTGACTTTTACAAGATTACTGGGGTTTTTTCCCTCATCTGTCTTCTGTATCGCTCCCTTACAGTCTCACGAGGCATCTTCAGATCTACAGAAATTAGAGATGCTGTGACTAAATTGAAAATGTAAAAGAAAAAGCACCCACCATTCAGTCTCTCCATTCCTCTCACCTGCCTGTCTCTGCGTGATGCAGCCCTGCACCTTTGTACTGTGGAGGATCTCGGTTGCCTCCTTCAGCTCCTCTGGTGGCATATGTCTGCACACCTAAACCAGGGACCCAGGGCTGGGAGCCATCTCTGAATTCCAGAGCAATGACGGCCTGAGTTCCAGGGTTCTGCACAATACACAGTTTCCATTGATGTCAATAGGAGAAACTGTGGGATACAGTGACCAGCAGCTGAAATCAGCACCCAGGACACCTGGGTTGTGTTTTAAGCTTGGCCACGGACCTGCTGCATCACTTTGGGCAGGTCGTTTCTCCTTCTACCCTTCATCCAGCTTGTCTGTTTACACTCTTCTTCATTGGGGCAGGATCTCTCTCTTCCCGTGTGCTTGTACAGCTGCTAAAATGGATGGGGAGGTCTCAAGGCACTTACCGTAATAGTAATAATAAAGAGTCCCTTCAAAAATAAGGTCAAGACTATCTTGGCCACCGGAACATGAGTGTACTCAACAGAAGGATGCACTATCAGCATTGTTAATAGCCTCTTCTGTCGCTCCCTGCTTGCCAGAAACAGTAGAAATTATATGGGGCTCAGGGTGTGCAGTGCTCAGTCCCATTAAACTCAATGGAATTGCTCACATGAGTTCGTGCTGTTCAGCCTGAGTAAGTTTCAGAATGAGATCAAATATCATTGGCCTTGAAGGTCTTCTCCACAAGCTGCTCCGGTACCTGTGAAAGTTCCCACCGTAAGACAAAGCTGTAACATCACGACGTTTGCACCAAGACGGCCGAACGCTGCACTGTCCCGGCGCCATGCAAGCCGCCGCATTGTGACGCAAAGATCACCAAGTTGCTGTGGAACATCACTGCAAAGGCATTTGGGAGGCACCTTCGTCTAGCAAGCCTACACGCAGGAACAGCCCCATCAAAATCAGGTCCATGCTGTGATTCTCCAGGCAGGTGGTAAGCCCATGGGGACATGGCCTGGCTGACCTCCAGCCATCACTGACACCATGGTGACTTGCGTAACTCCCTGGGTCATGTCACTGCCACATCCATTGCATTCCCGCTGCACAACCCAGGCTAGCTGCTGCCCACGTGGACATGCCAGGGTAAAGTCACCAAACCTAGGCAGTGACGGCGTAGCAGCGACCCATGTGCTTTGGTGCTCCAGATGAGAGAGGAGGTGCCAGGGAAGGAGAGAAATAGGGACTGATATGCAGTAAAGTGGGAAAGAGTCAAGTCCCCTCCTAGGGATGTATTTATCGCCATTGATTTTACATGGAATGTGCCCAGACGCTCACCGTGATGGAAAGACCTAAAATAGATAGATCTCTCTCTCTGTTTCACAACATTCTGTTGGCCATTTCTGGAAGGTTTCCTCTTTTAGCTTGATTCTGAGACATCTCAGCATGTTTTCTTAAAAAAAAAAAAAAAGCAAGCAAGGTTGCATTGACGTCGTCTCAGACAGCTTAAAATGTGCTAAGCTTTTTGTTCCTGCAATATAAATAATTAACTTCTAGGAGACAGACGGAGGTACCTAGAGGATGGGAGTGACCAGGCAGAGGCTATTGCACCCACCCCTGCGTTGGAGAAGGTGCGGATGCACAGAGCTAGGGGTAGGGTTGGGAGGATTTGATTTTTATTGGTAGCTGTTGGTAAGTTGATGTCACTGGACACACAGAATATTTCTGTCGGTGATGATGGCAATTTACCGATAAGCAAAGGCATACTGCTTGAGAACTGATTAGAGTTAGCTGTCAGTATACTTACTTTGTATATTTTGTCATGTGATGTTGACAATTTGTGCTTTAGCGGCTATAAAGCTTTACCTTTTTGAATCTTGACATCGTCTGTCATTAAATAACATTGTCTTAACCCCCCCACTGTCTGCAGCTACACTGGATCTTACAGTGACAGGAGGAGTTCTGCTGTTAGTGTGTCAAACCCACCTCCCCGAGGGGCAGTGGCTGGGTCGAAGGAAGAATTCTTCCTTTGACCTAGGACTGCCTACACAGGGACTTAAGTCAGCTTAACTACTTGCTTAAAGGTGTGGATTTTTCTCACCCCTGAGTGGCGTAGCTGGGCCGATCTGATTTCCTCGTGTAGACCGGCCCTCTCTCGCACACGTGGAATTTCCTGCAACTGTCAACATTTAAACTGATAAAAGCAACAATAAAAAAGCTTAAAAGTAAATACTGATATTGTCTGTGGAAATTATACAAAAATAAACATTGAGTTCTGCCAAGCCTAGCTACCGGAGACACACAGATCCCGTTCCCTGTAATGGGGTTTCCCTCTCCCATCAGTTTCACTTCCTGGTTGTCCCATGCTGTCATATCTGGGCTTCAAACGCTTCAAGGAAAGTGCAGTTTCCCCTGATTCCTCTCCCCACCATAAGCACCCAGCTCACCATGCCGAGCCCCGCTCTAAAATGCCCATTCCAGGCAGGGTGTAACATAGGCTGGCCCTGCGCCTAGGAGCATTGATAATTTTCTCTCTCTCTGTGACTGGTTTTGGCCAGAGGGAGAAGGCCAGAGTCAGTTTGCCATATGCATGCTGTTGACTTGTTGCTGTCGCTCTCTGCTTGGGCAAATATCACACAGACGCGCTGTAACTGGTTTGTCAGTTTGGGTCAGTCTGGAAACTCTTTGTAAATGACAAAGGGGGTGGGTGGGAGGAAAAAGGCTTGAGCAGCAGATGGCCCCACAGTTTGCAAACTGCCAGGGCATTGCTGCAGCAGTTGGGCTTTAAAAAGGGTCAGATGCGGGGAGGCGGGAGCTTCCCTGTGGGATGTTTGACGAAGGAAGAACGTACTGGACCAGATGCTCAGCTGGTGTCAACGACATAACTCCACTACATCAGTTTACACCAGATGAGGCTTTGGCCCCGCTGCCCTGATCCTTGAAAAGTCTGTGGGACAGATCCTGTGCTCACAGGATCTCTGCTGCCTTCTAGTCTTGAGTTTCTTGCTCGGTTTTGACACCCTCGGTAGTGCGCAGGCAAACCCTAGAGAACGCATGGATGACCGGAAAAGCAAGTCACCAACACCAGATTTTGGCTTTGCATTACAAGGGCGTCTGGACGCGGCCCTGCATTCATCTGCAAAGCACGAGGCATCCTTATAGGAGTATGAAATACAGTCGATTCCACAGACTAGCACCCCCGATATTGACAACTTCTGGGTAATAGCAATGGTTAGCCAGGAACCAAGCCCTTCCCATTGACTTTCGTGGGGATGGGATTTGGATATCGGCAATGGCGTACTGCTTATTAGCAGCATCTTTTGGGAGACGGGCCCCAGCTGCAGGTGTGCAAGGCTCCAGGTCCAGGAGGAAGGGCTGGGGTGGGCCGCACACCCCACGCAGGCAGCTTTTAGTGGCTGCAGGTCCAGAAGGAATCGCTGGGCGCACTTCCCTGGCTGCAGCCCCTCGAAGCTGCCTGTAGCCAGTGCTCAGCTGGTCCCAGTCCTTCCTTGTGGGGCTGCAGCCCAGCAAACCTGCCTGCACTCAGGGACCAAATGGGAGGGAAGGAGCTGTGGGATGGAAGGGGAGGCTTCGGGCAAGGCAATAGCAGAGAGGGGGCGACAGCCCGGATGCAGGAGCTGCACAGAACCTCTCTTTACTCTCTCTAGGAAGCGCCTTGCCAGGGATGTGCAAGGGATATGCTGAGGGCTGGCCTTCAGACAGTGCAGGGAGCACTACGATGGGTCCCCAGCACCCTCACTCCCTGGAGAAAACCCCAGCATCTGGCCTGTCACTCTCCCTCCCTTCTGCTGCCCTGCCAGCAGGTTGGTTTGCACGTCCCAGCATGTCCTTCCCCATCTGTAGCCTAATGAACCTGCCTTCCGCTTATTGGCAACTGCCGGAGAAGGGCAAATCTTTGCTGTCAACCACAGGGGTTGCTAATAAGCGGAATCTACTGTAGTATTTAAAGTCCCAGGTCTGATGATTTTATCCGAATTGCTTCCTTTGCCCTTGTTAAGCATGAAGGCTAAGCATGTCTTCTGAGAAGCAGCATCTCTAACTGGATCCAAAGTAATTCAAGAGATCCAGGGTTGATTTTAAGGTTGTCTTAAGCTGCAGGGGCCAGACATAACACAGAGGCAAAGCGCTCCATTCCCGCAGGTGGAAGGAGGTTGTTCTGCAGTGATCCAGGGCAGTGTCAGACTGAACATGTTCGGCACAGGACACCCCATCCAAAAGGTCTCAGAGCACACAGCAGTCTCCGAGAAGAAGTACTGTGACAACAGAGAGATAAGAGTTCCTAGGACTCCAAGGGGTGACATAGGGACAGCCCTGGAGAGCCATGAACCAAGGACATGCCCCATGAAAGTGACAAGCAAGAGATCCCAACGTGTTCTGAGGAGCCGGGAGAGATGTGAGGAATCTACAATCAAGAACACCACCGAACTCTCGCCATCACTGCCACAAGGAACATTGAAAAGGGACAAGCTTCAAGTGTGCTGCTCCTGGGTCATCTAAGCCGCAGCCAGTAGTAGAGGGCTCTTGAGAAGCTGGGCTAAGACTACAAGAAATTCTTGCCATGCCCTTTCCACAATTGTTGGAGCTATATCTTGATTGGATCAGTAGCGATGGAGATTAGGTATCATGTGATGGTTGATTGGTGACCTCTGTAAAATGAGATGGGTGACTCCCATCCAGCTTCTAGTGTAAAAGAGCCCCCTTAATTTAAAAAGGTACCCCAATGAGTGGCAGTAATAGTCTCTTGTTGGCAGTTCCATCAGAGAGGACAAGAGGTGAAAGGTCCAAGGATGTGGTGCTCCCCACCTTGAGGATCCCTGAGGTACATCTCCAGGTTGGTGTGGAGAGGAATCTCACAATGCCACTACATGTGTTGTGCCCATTCTGTGGCTAGACAGAGAACTGCCAAAGGTTGTCAGTCGCTCATGGCTCACATGTGCTAGGCATGTTTGCAATCAGGTTGGGTTAGTTTCCACTTCATTCACAGTGTTAGTTGGTGGTTAGCATTCTATCCAGAACTGTTGGTTCAAGAAGCCTCTCTTCAGCCCCTCATCTTTCAAAAATGCTTTCCCAGGCATGCTGGGTGTTTGCACATCGGCACGGTTGCCTTGCCACACTAGAAACTCAGGAATAGGAGGCCCAGACTTTCTGCAGGATCCCTGTGGCAATGTCCTGTGGAATTTAGCACAGAGAAGCCAGTGATATACTATTAACATGGCACTTATTGAGTGGATTAAAACCGGCTAACTGATGGGTCTCAAAATGTAAGTGTAAACAGGGAATTGTCACAGAGTGGATATGTTTCCCGTGGGGTCCCTCAGGGTTTGGTTTTTGACTCTATGCTATTGAACTTTTTTGTTAATGACTTGAAAGAAAACATAAAATTATCACTGATAAAGTTTGCATATAACACAAAAATTTGAACAGTGGCAAATAATAAAGAGGACAGGTCACGTGTTTTAATACAGCAAAATGTAAATGTATACATCCAAGAACAAAGAATGTAGTTCGTATGTACAGGATGGGAGACTCTATCCAGGGAAGCAGTGACTCTGAAAAAGAATTGAGGGTTGTGATGGATAATCAGCTAAACATGAGCTCCCAGTGGGACACAGTGGCCAAAAGAGCTAATGCAATCCTGGGGTGCGTAAACAGGGAAAGTAGGAGTAGAGAGATTATTTTACCTCTGTATTTGGCACTCGTATGAGCACTACTGAAATACTATGTCCATATCTGGTGTTCACAATTCAAGAGGGATGTTGATCAATTGCAGATGGTTCAAAAAAGAGCCACAAAAAGATTAAAGAATTAGAAAATCCACTTTATAATGATAGACTGAAGGAGCTCAATCTGTTTATTTTAACAAAGAGAAAGTTGTTAATTGATTACAAATATTTAATTATAGGCGCTTCAATCTATCAGAGAAAGGTCTAACGTGATCCAGTGGCTGGAAGTTGAAGCTAGCCAAATTCAGACTGGAAATAAGACATTCTTTTTTAACAGTGAGAGTAATTAACCATTGGAATAATTTACTGAGAGTCATGGTGGATTCTCCATTGCTGACAATTTTCAAATCAAGACCGGATGTTTTTCAGAAAGCTCTGCTCTAGGAATTATTTTGGAGCCCTTCTCTGGGCTGTGCTATACAGGAGGTCAGAGTAGATGATCACAGTGGTCCCTTTTAGCCTTGGAATCTACAAAGCTGGTACTGAGCACTGTTGGAGATGGGATACGGGGCTATATGAACCGAGGATCTGACCCACTAGGTCGATTCTTATCTTCCTGGAAACGGAGAAGAGGAAGCAGCTGAAAATGCTCAGGCTAATTCTGACATCAGAAGGAACCTGAGACCATCCCATTTGCTTTAATCCCCCTTAGGAGTCTTGGATCAGATACTCAGCGCAGGGAAGTTCACTTAACTACACACTAAGCAGAAGAATAAATGTGTTAGAAGAATTAGTGGACTTACATGCCAGTCACAATAAATCTGACTAAACAAATTCACTTAAGGGTGAGGGCGGGGGAACCTAACTAAGGAATAATCCTGTTAAACAATTTTAGAACACATGCACCATGTGATGAAATTGGATTACCCAATCTGTTTAAAGAAAATAAAATAAACCCATTAAAGAAGTCTGTTGTACGGCATTAAGGCGATATGATGTAGGTAAGAAGAATGAAATCCCATCTCAGGGCCTACTTCTATGTAGTGTGCAATAAAACAGCCGGCAACATAGTTGTCTCTGGATGAAATTCACCCCTGGCCAGGGTGACAGAAGAAGGCCAAGGCAGGTTATAAGAGGTGAAGCCTCTGGACTGGGACGAATGTCAGGTTGGCTGGAGCAACGGTTTCAAGGCAGGGTTCCTCCATGCATAGCATCACTGCAAGCCCAACACTGGAAAACCACGAGTGAGGCTGGGGCAAAATTGGTTTTCAGTTTATCTACCAAAAAAACCAACAGCCACAAAAAATTCAGAGACAAATTTTAATGAAAACGAAAAATTTGTCATTTTTGTCACTTTTTTTCATGGGGAAAAAAGATCTCTGAATATGTGAATCTAAAACCATTTCCCCGACAGCATCAAGTGCAACAGGAAAAATGAGACTACTTCAGATTTGCAGCTGTGTCTGGCATCGCTGCGCCCTCTGATGTCCTGACGCTGCGGCAGGCAAAGCCCTGTGCTCAGAGACATCCCAGGGATCTTGTGTGTCCTTTGCTTTTTGCATGAGGTGCGCTGTTTGGAGCAAACCCAGCATGACTCTGAAACCGAGCGAGACTCCAGCTCGCAGCCTTTGGCTGTGAAACCAAGTGGCAAATACAGGGTGTTTCGACTGAGTTTCATGCTGATTTTACGAGCCCAGTGGAGGCAGCATGAGTCAGGCCGAGGGCAGATGTCCACAGCATGCTCCTGCTCGTGGAAACTGAGCTCTGAAATCCCTCATCGACTCTTCCTCTCATTCCTTCCTGTCCACCAATGCCCACGGCGCCAGGGAAGCGGACTCAGTGGCTGGGAACGTAAGTGCTTTGCTCAGGGCCTTGCCCTCCTGAACCTTGATCAACGCGCCAATGATCTGATCTGGAAGGCCCAGCCGTGTAACGTAGATGGCGTGGAGATTACTTAATGCCTGTGCCAGCTGATAAATAAGCCTGGCTGCACCGGCATTGAGGGAATGAGTCTGACATGTGGCTAAGGAACAATAGAGGGCTTTGCAAGGACCACATGTCTTCATTAGGAAGGAGGCAGGCAGGGAAGAGGAGTGACACAATGTATCACCATTATGGAAATTTACTCTTAATAAAGAAATAATTTGGGTGATGCATCACACCGGATCCGCTCAGGGGGTGTGACACGCACTTGGCCCCAGGGGCCTCGTCTGTCATCTCCCCTTAGCCTGTCACTCACAGGAGGCGCTTGGCAGGAACACATCCAACTGGCTTGGCATGCCGGGGGCCTGCTATCCCCTGCCTAGGTGGGAGCTGTGCAAGTGAGACGGAGACCAGAAGGCGAATGAAAGAGAGGAAGACGGTCACAAGGCAAATGACTAAAGAGAAGGAGGATAACGAGTTGATGGTTCTAGCGCCAAGGGAACAGCAGCTTTGTGGCTGCAGCCCTGTTCCCTGTTCAGGCAGAGCCTGGCTGATGTTCTGTCCCGGTGCTGCCACCGCTTTGTTTGCCGTCACTGATGTCTTCTGCCAGGGAAGCAGCCCCGCAAGCTCTATCCCTCATCAGCATAGCCTGCTGCCCTCTCCTCTCCGGCGGATCCCCCCGCTGCCCAGCACCTGCTGTTGCCATTTGCCCAAGTGCACAGCGAATGCTAACACTGGCACACGGGAGTGAAAAAGTCTCATCAGGTAGCATTTGGCGCCCGCTTTGCACTGACTGACGGCGTAACTGGTGACACCAGGAGCAGGGCCGTTGAGAATCAGGCCTGTGAATACCCCCCCAAACCACAGGTTTGAATCACAGCTGACTCACCTCAGCCCTGGGTGCTCCTGAGGGGATCAGCTGTTTATCTGAGGTGCGAGGCCTTTCTAGGGAGAACTTCCCAGCTCTGGTGCTCTGCGGGGATATTAAACACTTTTGAATTGCCCAGCATATAAGAGTTGGGGTTTATACAGGTCCTCTTCACTGAAATTCCCCTGCCCTGCTGTTGGGCAGTGTGCTGTGCCCTATTTGGCAGTTGCCTTCCACCCTAGAAGTGGCTGCACCGTCTCTATTACATTGCAGTTTGTGAAAGGCTTTGGTTATAAAACACACGATAGAAACGTCAGTGGTTACTGTTAGAGAGACGAGGTGAGGGTGAGGTAATATCTTTTATTGGACCAACTTCCTTTGGTGAGTGAGACAAGCTTTCGCGCTTACACAAAGAAAGCTACTCTGAGTGTGACCGTTAATACAAGGTGAAACAGATGGGTTAGCATAAGTAGCTAACATATTTCAAGGGACAATTCAAGGTGAAATGGCTTCTTGACACCCCCCCCTTCCTAGCCATAGGAAGGAAAGGAAGGGTGGAGGGAGAAGGGGATGGGTTATAGATTGTTGTAATAAGCCATAAATCCAGTGTCTCTGTTCAGTCAGTGATTTTTAGTGTCTAGCAAAGTTGTGAATTTAAGCTCCCAGGCTCGTTTTTTGAGAGCGTTGTGCAGGTTTCCTTTGAGGATGAGGATTGATAGGTCAGACATAGAGCGATCGCTTTGTGAAAGTGTTCACCCACTGGTTACAGGGTGTGTTTGTCTTTTATCATTTTCCTGAGTGAGTTCATAGCATCACAGAAGATTAGGGTTGGGAGGGACCTCAGGAAATCAGCCTCATCCGAGAGCATAGTGATCGTCTGGTTTCACACATAGTTGTTAGTGGGGCATTTAGGCCACTGGATGAGGTTCACCACCCGTTGCGATGTGTAGGACTCTTGGATCTCGCAAGGTGTGTTGTGGGCGGTGCTGTTCATTGCAGCAGAGGAGACGTGTCTGCAGGTTTTGCATGTGTTGTTCCACCAGGGTCTGGTGCCGCTCTGAGTTGGTGTGTTCTGGTCTGTGGGGGGAGGCTTGCGTCTGATGATGAGCTTTGAGAGGCTGGGGGGTTGTTTGAAGGCCAGAAGAGGGGGTCCAGGAAAGATTTCTTTCGATGGGGTCTTCCCTGAGCATGGGTTGTAGTTGCTTGATCCCCCGTATGGGTCCCAGTGTGGGGTGAGAGGTGACAGCCAGGGGTGTGCGGTCGGAAGGGGGTTTATTTCTGTATGGCAGCAGGGTGTTTGGGTGCCTACTGTTGTTACTGTAGATTCAATGCAGAGTTCCCAGTAACTGACCACCTCTCATTGCAGCCAATAGCAGACCAAGGGCTTGCCCTGTAGTGCCCAGTGTAACGTTCTCGTAATGTGTGGGTTCGATCCCCTTTTAGTGTCTAGTCCACACACAGGATAACAGCCTAGCAGTGCTACCCACCAATGGAGCTGCTCCTTTAGTTCAAATGAGAGAGGTCAGTGCTTTTGGTGCTGGGTTGCAAACCCGGCTCAGACCATGGTTCATTGCCCCTGGAGCAGTAGCAGCAGCACAGCTGAGAGACTCAGAATGGCCGTGAGTTCACAGAGCTGAGCTGCTGGGGCTGGTTCAAGCCCCGCCTGTCATCGTTCCTCGCAAAGATGAACGCCCACAGTGATATAAACCTCATGGTCCTCCGGGGACCCTGGGAAAGCTGCAGGGTGAATGTCTTCACTTGGATTAGAAGCGAGCGAACCTAGGTGTTTAGATATGATGCCTGTGATAAGTGTGTGTGTCCTGTCTCCCTCTGGTGACTAGTCGACATAGAGGATAATAGCTTACTGTTGCTGTCAGTGTAAAAGTTAGGGCTGGCACTGAACTGAGGAGCAAAGACAGACTTCTCCCTCTGGCCCGTCAGTCCAGTGCCAAAGGCCCAGATCAGTGGGAGTTAGTAGCCTTTGTGGATCTGAGTACTAAGTCCTACTCCTCTCCTCTGCATTTCATTCCTGGTTAGCATAGGCGGCTCCCTGCTCAGCTTGTTGGCATCTGAAGAGCTCCCCATAGAGTGCACTGGGAGCACGGGCGCCTGACTCGGGACTGTGAATTGCACAAGGCGGCAGGGTGCCTAGGCGTTAGACAGCACCATACTGACGTTCCTAATAGCTCTAGTCCTTGCTTCTCGGCTGTAGTAGCAGAGGGCTGTTATGTCCCACACTGAAATCCTACCGGTGGCCCATGGTGGGCATTATTTCATTTAGAGGAAGCTTTCACCTTCTTAGATGGGGAGGAAGGACTTTCACATAATAATGCTAGTAATTGAAATTATTGCCGGTAATAAATCAACAAATCCATTCTACATGCAATTTGTAGCAATTAACGGCCATTCCTAGCATTTAAATACTAATTAATTCATTTCCTGAGTCATGCATTTATTTAAGGTATTTGGGGGTGTTCTCCGTACTTTCATTAAGCAATTAAAATGTCCAAACAAAATATTTATTCATTTTAAGCCCTTCTTAGTAAACACAATTTATATAATCAGCAACTATTTTATTTTGTGTTGTTAATTACAAATCGCAGCACATTGCACTGAGCTGGAACATGTTTAATCTGAATGGCCCTTCTAGTGGGATGTTTTTCTTGGGTCTGTTGGCCAAAAAAGGTGTCTGTGACATTCAAGAGGGTTCATCTAGGACTGCAACTGCTGGGGGGCTTCAAAGGCTCTGGATGAGCTGCCTTTATCCAGAGGCCGTAGGCAGCCTACAGGCACATGTATGTGCCCAGGGCCGTTCTGCTAGCACTGCCCCACTACAAGTTGCAGGACCTCACGTGCATTAGTCATCCAAGATGGGAAGTGCTGTTGGCCCATTTTACAGAGCAGCACACTGAGGCAGGGAGAAGTTCAGTGCATTGCCAAGCAGAGATATTGGGTTGGTTTCACTCCATTGCAGAGGCCCAGGCAGCCCTGCCTTTGCACAAGGGGTGAATTTCATCTATCATGAGACAGGTCAGAACGGGGACTAGAACCAGAATCCTGACACCCGGTCACCTCTGTAATCCTGACCCAGGCGTGTCACTTAACGGAATGATACGAGCTCACTAACTGGCCCCAGGTTAGCAGACTTTCCACTGGCTTCCGCTTGTTCTAAGACGGATCTTGCTAAATTCGTGGAGGGGGCGATATGATGAGGTTACCTACAATGGCACATGGCCCCTCCATGACTGCTATTAGCTGATATCTCCAACCCCTGGAGATGGGACGCTAGAGTGTCTGAGTTACTACAGACAATTTCCCAAGAGCCTGGCTGGGGGTCTTGCTGACGTGCCCAGGGTCTAACTGATCACCGTATTTGGGGTCAGGAAGGAATTTCCCCCCCAGTCAGATTGGCAGAGGCCCTGCGGATTTCACTTTCCTCTGCAGTGTGAGGCATGGCTCACTTTCTGGTTTGAACTAGAGTAATTGGTGGTCTCGCTAGAACTTGCAGTCTTTAAATGAAGATTTGAGGATCTCAGTAACTCAGCCAGAGGAAATGGGCCTGCTAGAGAAGTGGGTGGGTGAGGTTCTCTGGCTTTAAAATCTATGAGCTTTGGATCAGGCCCTCAGTAATTTTAGTCTTTATATGCATGCAAGAATACGAACTGCCCTTGATTTTGTTTTCAGAAATTGTGCATTGATCAATTATTGTCTAGTCTGACCTGCCTCAAACTCTGAAAGTAACATTTTGAGCCTGAACAAGGAGACAGCATTAAAGTGACTTTAGCTGCTGCTGAAGTGACGTCAGCCGATCAGAGAGACAGGCCTGGACTAGTTTTGCATTTATTTGTGGTGCAGTATTGATGACAACAAACTGAAATCAATATAATTGATGCAATTGCCAGCTAGTAGTTGATGGAGTGGGCGCCTCTGAAAGGAGAAATTACAAAACTGTACCAATTAGAACTCGTTTTCTTAAGGGATTGCTGGCTGGAGGGGGAAGCTGGGATGAAGCTGAGCTCTGGTGGTACAGGTAGGGAATGGAAAACAGAGCCTGCTGAAGGAAGTGCCCTTGAAAAAAATCTTTCCTAGATTTTTTATAAACAAAGCCAGAGTATTAAAGCATTTGGTTTTGGGTTATCCAGGATGAGCTCCCAAATACCGAGAAATTAAGAGGTGACTCGGAAGCTTGTAGGTTTAAATCAGAGGGAAAGGAAATGGCTTAGCAAAGCTACAGATACTTGGAAATAATGAAAGCTACATCAGTGAGAAGTTGCCATGCACAGAGAATTACTAAACATCCCCATAGTAGCCTGACAACATATAGAATAACCTAATAATAATATTCTTAGCATCTGCGGGTATTGGGCCTGTTCTTGTATTCTGTCGGAGACAGACAGAGACAGATTTACTTTCTCACTAACGCTGACTTGCAAACATCCTTATGGACCTTTTTGTTCACTCACTTGTGAAAACTTACGCAGGCTTTTGTTCTCACGAATGTTCGGGGAACGGCTGTGATGCACAGGAGGTGGTTAGTGCAAAAAGCAAGCGTGTTTCTCATTTTCTGTTGTGAAAACTTTTGCTCGTCCAATGGGGTGTCAGAGAAAATGATCATGTGACTCTTCGGCGCCCACGACATTCCATGAATGCAAATATCAGTTGACAAAGTGAACAGTTTTGCAAACGCTGGCCGCAGTTTGCTGGCAGAAGTTGCCAGTGGAAGGATCACCAATCTCTTTGTGGCGGGCAGAGGAAGAGATTTGAGGCAGATGGCTCAGCCAGCTCTCACATAGATGTAGTGCTTCCCTAGTCTTGCGTCTCTCCATCACTGTGCTGCATTTGGGCACGTACTGCTCTTCTGGCTAGTGGTCTAACACAGTTCAATGTTTATAGGCTCCAAGATCTGCTGCTGGCTCTCTGAAGCCCTTCTTCTCGTCAGCCATACTTATGCTGCAGTTACTTGAGTTGGTAGTAGGTGTTTTAGCAAGTACCATTTTCCCTGTGCCCTCAGTTACCCCTCTGGCTTTTTCAAGAGGCTCACAGACATGCATGGGGTTTATGTTGTTTTGTTCACATTTAAAAGCATGTTTTCCAGATGGCACAAAATTGCATCAATATGGATTAACCGTTAAACATTCTCCAGGGTGAGGGGATGCCGTACCGCTGCTCACGACTAGGAGGTGCTCATTTGTGTAACCAGTTTGAAAGTCGCTCTGCGCCTCTCCCTCCAATGTTGGAGAGGACGTTCCTTTCACCTCGTCTAATAAAACCCGACCCACCTTGCCACTGAATGGGCCAATGGTGAGCTCACCGCCCTACTCGTGCATCGCAGAGCTCAATAAGCACTCGCTGTCTGTGGTAGGATTTTCTACAGTCCCAGCAGCACAGTGTGTACGCACTTCCCCCATGATGGATTTGTGTCATGGATGATTTGCTGTGCACCCATTGTAGAGGCATCTGGGGATGTGGCCTAAATGACCAATCCAGACAGTCCAGACTCCGAATGATTTATAGCTTGTAGCATTGCTCTCCATTACGCACATCTCAGCAACCTGCCCAGGGCACGCCAGGAGTTATTATTACCCGCTGAGTGGGACCCTGGGAGAAAGGTGTGACTGACACACTGTCGTGGTACACAGCAGGTTGTGGCATCAGTGTAACCCGCAGATGAGTGTGTGTTCCATGTCCTCCTATACACCCAGTCCACAGAGGGTGTGAGTCTGTTAGACCCTCGCTAGGCAACTTTAGCTCATGCTTTTTTGTGCTGGAGGGGGACAATCCTCAGTGTGTTGGATGCTGGCATTGCATTAGAGCGCAGCCTGTTGAAGATTAGAATGTGGCAGTTCAGTGTATCTGTGTGATGATGTTTCCCAGCCTCGAGCGCCTGAAGCGGTGTCCGGAATATGCCTTTTCACCCCAAGCCAAATTGGCTGGTTTCAGAAATACCAGGGAGTGTGGCAATGCTGAGGTCTAGATCTGTGCCATAGCAGGGACTGATGATCCAAAGCCATGGGGCACAAGATAAAACAGAAGCTCTGAGATCTAGAAATGATCCTGGATTCATTTCTTTGGCTCCAGTACGCCTCTGCCCCTCTCATGTAGAGGGAGAATACAGCTCTGTAGTTAGGGGGTTGACTGCTAGAGTAATGCCCCTTGCAGTTGTCATTACTGTATTACTTCTCCTGCCAGTTGGCTGGCCCGTCCTCCATGCTACTTGTTAAGATGCCTCGGCAAAATCTCATGCACAAGACAGTTAAACAATAGCAGCTTGCTGAGAAAGGAAAGTGGGGACAGATAGAGACATTGTATTTGTTCTTTTTTTGCTTATTTTCCTGAGTGTGAAATGAAAGTCTCCTAAACCAAAAAACACTAGGGCCAGCTGGTGTAAATTCATGTGATTCCATTGAAATCAGTAGATCTGTGTCCATTTATCACTGTCGGGCCCTACCGGTTTTGTCCCTTGTATATGGGAAAAGATAAAAAGGTTGGGTAGCAACGGGAAGATGCCACTGGATGGGATGTAAACGCTGCCAAAGCAGCCTGGCAGCACCTGCATGCTGTGGTGTAAAACAGCTCAGTGACGGAGGTGAGGATGCTTCCCATAGGCTGGCCGGACCAATGGGGTGCTCTGCGGACTCCGCCTTGCCACGGCCCCGTCACCAGCATTCGCTGAAGCCCTAAAATAGGCCTCCTGGTGGTGGGGGCAGGTTCCTGTTGTTTGGGACGGGCAGGGCTGTAGGGACCCAGGAGCATAGAGCACATGGGAGATCTCAGAATGGCCATGGCTAACCCAGCGTTAACAGGTTCCCGGCATTGCGTGATGTGGTGGTAATCACTGGGGACGGTCCGTGTGGCGGAGGCAGGCTCTGATGGCCTTCTGTATCTCTACAGTGCAGAGCTCAGAACTGGCAAGACAGAGCAACGTAGCACACCCTGCGGTGCAATTTCCTGTGTTTGTTTCGCTCTTCATCCCACCCTTTCACCGTTCGCACTGCAACTGCGCTGCACATATGTCCCCACTAAGCCCTGCTTTGCGATTTCTTCTGGCTGTGATCAGGGCAGTTGGTCATGGCACACCAGTTTGATTCCCGTCCGGGTTAGCCCTAGCCTAAAGCTGGCACCTTTCAGCAGCTCTTTGGGGGCCGCTGTGAAGTCGATTGTTGGTTCTTAGTCTAGGGCCAGTGCCCACAACAAAGAAAACCACCACAATAATCAAGTTGATTGCTCCCTTTATTGCCAGAGAAGCTGAGGACTCATTGGGTCATGGAAATCGTACGCCTTTCATACCCCTACAAGTAGACCTTCCAGGTCAGGCTTGAGGTATGCCGGCAGATGGCCATGCGTTGCTGCTACCCAGGCCATGCCAGTTCTGTGCGTGCAGCAGCCTCTTGAGTCTCCAAAGCTCTTAGCACTAAAACACAGAAAAGAAAGCAAGGACTTCTAATGCTGGGTTTGGGGTGTGCTTTTCCTGTGAGCCCGGAGTTCACTCCTTTGGGATGTCATAGAATCATAGGATTTGAAGAGACCTCAAGGGTCATCCAATGTAACACCCTGCCAAATTGCAGGATTTGTTGTGGCTAAACCATCCAGGACAGGTGCCTGCATGTGAGACCCTGACTCAGTTTCTGCCCTCCTCCTGAAAGCCCTGTGGATCTTAGTGTCTTTCAGGGAGTCCTGGCTTCTTGTGCACACCCTTCTTCTCTTGCCTAGGCTTGTTTGCTGGTTCTGTTTAAACACACACAGATGCCTTCTTGCTTATAATCACAGTTTTGGTCATGAGTCCCAGTGGCAGACCTCATCCCCCAGCCATGCTGTAGTCATCTGTACAACCTGCTTAGTTTGGGGGCTAGGGTGGAGCCAAAAAGAGAAATTAGCCAGTCAACGTCCTTCCAGGGAGTCTCCGTTGTCCTGGTAGGGCAAGGTTCTTCAATTGTTAATGCCTGTCCCACCCAGGGCCATAACCCTGGGACCTGACGCTGTCCCGTTAACTCTAAGATATACGATGCAAGAAGACAGTGGAAGACAATCAGAAGGGCATGAATGTAAAGAGAGTTCATACAATCAAGATGGAGTTCACATGGACGGATCCCAGATCATCACATAGGGGCAGGGTTTATCTTGCACTGGCAGCCCACACAGCGGAGAGGGGTCATGAGGCTTTTACTTCCGGGGAGAGGGGGTGGGAGGGACTTTTACTGGCTGGGGAGGGGAGATGTTTTGGCAGAATTGCTATAGGAGTGTCCACTGACCATCTGTGCATAGTTAAGTGAACCTCACTGAATCAGGAAGGATGACCTAGGAGGTTTCACACACCATCTGATGACACAAGCATTTTGAAAGAGGTGCGAGCAGTACAGATGTGAACCTATTTGTATGCACTTACCTGCTCTCTTACCTCATTTATCTTCGTGACTCTAACACATGCTGACTGGCCACTTGAGTTTCTCTGCCCTGCTGGGTTAAGGGTTTTTCAAATCAACTTCCCCCCTCCCTCCTTCACTAATTAATCGAGTGACTTTGCTTTTATTGCTGCTGCTGTGTTTAGGGTGTTAATGAGCAAGGCCCCTCATCTCTTTAGAATGATATCAGCTCCTCGCTACATAAGGAAAGAGAATTCCAGTGCTTCACCCTGCTCGAGTACACCATCTTTCTGAACATCTCAACGTGCTGGATAATGGTTAATTCATTAATTCTTCCTCTTCTCCAAGTTCCTCCCCCTCACTGGAGGTGATAGAACTATTTGTTCTCCTTATAGCCCACCTGTTTTTCTGCGGTGGGGCTTCACTAAGACCTCAGTCCTGCAAGCTGATCTGTGTGCGGGGACCCTGACGCAGGCAGAGCCCCAGGGAGGTCAGTGTGGGTGAGGAACCAATCTGGATATCTATTGGTTTTACACTGCTGTCCATCCCCGTAGTGCTCCTTTCACATAAAATGAATAGCAACAGTCCCCAGTGGGCTGCCCATCTGGATCAGCTTGCAGGATTGAGGTGTCAGTCACCACCCAAAACCCAGCTCTGACTGACTCACATTCTGTCTTTCCCCCAAAACATGTACAAACGTAAGGCTATTATCTCTCTCAGTGCCCCCTTCCTTGGCATAAATGCTCTGGGACTCCTCTGAGGCTGGCCTTTGTTGGCACATCCTTCCCACCTCTCAGTTACACCAGGGCTGTGCAAACATTTCATTTCCTGGTGTTGTCCTGTAACTACACGAGAGCTTATTCTGGGGGCATTTCTGACCTGGGAGTAAACAGGAGACATCAGAATTTTCCCAAGCATGGTGGTTCTTGAGGCTACAGACCCAGCACCTCCAGACAAATTCAGATAAGCATCTGATCTATAGGAGACTTGCCGGAACAAAAATGAGTCACCAAACTTACTGAGGTTTTTCCAGTTCTGATCTCCCCACCACATTCATTTTGGGCTCCTCATGTCACCAATATAGTTCTGTTCTTTGTAACTCTTCCGTACACTTAGCAATGTCCCTTGTGGAGCTGTCAGGATAACTCTTCACTTGTCTGCTGGATGCTGTCTCTTTCTTGCTATAATTACTGGTTCATCATGGTCCATAAAGGAGAACATCTGCTGGCACTCCCACTGCAACTGTCTGCTTAGGGGTTTTCTTCCTCCAGAGACTGTTCCATGAGAGGCTGGTGTATATTTGTGATGTCTTCTCAGATTTTAATTCACCGAGGCTTTGTGTAGCTCACTGTGTGCAGGTGACAAGTCCTTATTTCCTCTCATTTATCCTGCTGTTCAAAAAACCCAAATCCCCACCACAGCGGAAATCACACACACACACACAATAAGTATCGTGAAACTGGAAATATTATTTGATTTTACCTTAAATATTTCTGTTCTATTCAGGTACCTTTATGGCTCTCATCACCAGACCATCTCACGAGCATTAGTGGTTTATGTCACCTCTGTGAGGGAGTGAAATATTATCTCCATTTAATAGGTGCAGACTGAGGCACAGGATAAATTAAGTTATTCACTCAAAATCCCTGTAGGGGCCGGGAAGTGTGGCCTCCCTTGGAGATTGACAGTGAGGGAGGGCCAAACCCCCTCTCGCGGGCAGAACCCAGAAGTCCACCCCCATCTGACTAGAAGCGGAGAAGAGGAACCAGAAGTGGAAGTATAAAGAGTGGGATTTCCAGTTTGGTTGAGGGAAGGCAGCTGAGGGAGAATGATGTCTCTCCCTTAGTGCTGGGGCCTGGGCCTGACTGTTATCCTGAGGAGAAGCTGGTGTCCTGAGGACCTGCCAGAGCGACCTGAGCCCTGCGAGCCAGAGGAGACCCCAGCCCTTGTGACCTGGAGGAGCTACCCTCCACGGATAGCCCCGAGGAGCTGCCGGACCTGCTGCCGATCAATGAGGCTGAAGGGTTGTGGAATTTCCCACTGGCAGATTACCCCGAGGAGACTAAGGGTGAAAAAAGACTGGGATTTTTCAGTTTGGAAAAGAGATGATTAAGGGGGAATATGACAGAGGTCTATAAAGTCACGACTGATGCGGAGAAAGTAAATAAGGAAGTGTTATTTACTCCTTCTCAACACAAGAACTGGGGGGCACCAAAATGAAAGTTTTAAAATGAACAAAAGGAAGTGTTTCTTTACACAACGCACGGTCAACCTGTGGAACTCCTTGCCAGAGGATGCTGTGAAGGCTAAGACTATAAGGGGGTTCAAAAAAAAACTAGATAAGTTAATGGAGGATAGGTCTATCAATGGTTATTAGCCAGATGGGCAAGGATTGCTGTTTGTCAGAAGCTGGGAATGGGCGACTGGATGGATCACTTGATGATCACCTGTTCTGTTCATTCCCTCTGAGGCACCTGGCATTGGCCCCCGTCGGAGGACAGGATGCTGGGCTGGATGGACCATTGGTCTGACCCAGTGGGGACATTCTTATGTTCTTAAGACCTTGTGTTGATGTGCTTGCAGCCATCTCTGACACATACAATCCATGTCTATAACACCTATTAGTGATTTATTAAGCTTTTATTAACTGTCGTAAATTATAAAACTTAATAAAGTTTGACCGAGATGATGTCTGGGTTTAGTTCAAGTTTGGTCAGAGGTCCTTTGTGGTTACAGGACCTGCTCCCTTCCTCATTTCTAATGACTCTGCTTTGCATGAGCGGATCTCATGAGATGCTGCTCCTGCCATACAGGTGGGTAAGCCACCTCTCGGAAACTGATTTAGTTCTCTGCAAAGCCCTTATGCGACCTTACATCCGTGGTTACCAACAGATTAAAAAATGCCAGAAGGGACCATTACATCATCTGATCTGACCTCCAGAATGCCACAGACTAGAGCGTTTCACTCAGTTATACCTGTATTGAGCCCAAGAGCTTGCGTTTGACTAAAGCATATTCCACAAAGGCCTCCAGTCATGAAGCCTCACATGGAACTATACCTGCATGTGCCTTACCTAATTTACAGTTTGGGCAAGTTTTTTTCCTCCTTATACCTCAAGTGCTGATGCTGGTTGTATCCTCCAAAGCCGAAGAGAGAACTAGTCTGTAACTTCAGGCTATCTTTTCCTTCTCAGGTTTCATCTCCATCCATCCATCCATCCAGTTAGGCTCTGGAGAAGTTGTCTGAACCCTCCAATCCAACTTCTCGCTTTTCTGCAAGACTAACTCTTTCCATCATTCCTGCCAGCATCTCTTCTAACCTGCTAGTGAATGGTGCCTCAGTCATCTCCCTTGGGAGTCTATTTTACTGCCACAATTGCTCTTGCCTTTAAGAATTTCTGCCTAATATCTAGCCAGTCTCTTTATTTTAGCCCTAGCTTCAGGCCATTTCTCTTTTTCATACCATCTTCTGGGATTATAGACTATTCCCTCCTTTCATTTATATTGTTACATTGAAAGTATTTATAGATTGCAATTATGTCACCCAGGGTCTTTTCTAGACTATATAAATTTACTTCCCGTGGTCTCTCCTCATATGATTTATCCTCTAATCCATGTGTCATTTCTGCTGCTAGTTTTTCTAAATCCTTCCAAAACTGAGCAATATCCCAGTTACAGTAGCAACAGAGCTCTGTGTGCTTCAGCGACACTTATCTCTCTGGCTTTGTGTGCGGATCAAACACACACAATCTCTTTCACCTCCACTAGTGCATTCTGGCCCTTTACCCACTTCAAACCCCACCACAAGATGGGGCTATGTGCCCGAGTTTCTTGAATATCCTGCTGAAGTTTCCCATCTGGAATGGAATGGTGGTGAGTTTAATGTAGCAATTTCTGCCCTTCTGCAGCATTATCTGGAGTCGAGTTGAGGCCGTCAGCCATACAAACCCTGGGAGATCACTCAGCAGAGAGGCTCTGAATTCATTTCACACCCCAGCTTCTGACTTTTCATGATGGAAATAGATCGTTCACGGTCTTTGCGTCTCTTGATTTCTCAGGATTTGGATTTTGGCTCTAGTCTTGTAGCCTCAAAACTCGATATATATACACCATTATTCACAGACGTGTAAAATAACTGTGTACCTACCCTGCAGCTGAATCCTGTCGTCCTGTGAGCCAATTAGAGAGCCCCAAGCTTAGCTGGGACAGACAGGCCCAGTAACTGGATGGGGGAGCCAGTATACAGTAACAGATTGGTGATTCTGTAGTGGGAGTTTGGGGGGCCCAGCAGGATAGCATGGGTTATTGGAGGTGCCATGTCTTGTGGTTTTTCCTTCTCATCAAACCAAGGTCCAAACTACTTGTGGTTGCCAGAGACACCCAAGAGATGGGGTGTGAACTCTGGTGTTCTGGCCAAATTCCTTCTTGAACAATCAAATTCTGCCAACCTCTGTGGTTTCTATGAGATACACTTTCTGTTCTATGCCTCTTGTCCTGTGTTTCTATTGCTGTTCAGGAACAGCGTGGATACACCCCAGAGGAAGCTGTATTTCTGGGGTGGATTGAAAGATGACTCTATTTAAAGGTGGTCCAACTGGTGGCCCATCGGTGGGAGCCAACCTGCAGGGTGAGTCTCTCCAGCCCCAAACACTGTACGTTGGTGGTCGTGCTGTACACAGGACACCATTTGATAGGGCACGTATTTCTGCCCATGGCTGACGGAGGTGCCCCAAAACTAGCATATGGCCCTCAGCATTGACAAAGGTTGGAGCACCAGTGAGTTGAGTGAACTGTCCACATCCCCAGCCTGTGAGTCTGGGCCCCTGTGAGGGGAGCATCCAGAGCATGGGCTGGGGCAGTGCCTGTGCCATTTAAGAAGGTTGCCTGCCTTAGGGTCTATAGCAGAGGCACTCGCCAATGCCTCTCACTGTGTCTGGGGCTAGGAGGCTGTGACTCTTCCTGGGAAAAGTGGAGCTCACCAAATTCATTCCCAGCTCACACATGCAGACGTGACCCCTTCAATGTGCAGACATCTGCCTGGTACCAAGGCCCCCCACAGAATTATCCCACCTGCGCCATACATAGAAGAGTTATTGCCTCTCTTGTCTATGACATGAAGGTTCTCTGTGGAGCAGACCCACACTGCACTCACTTTTTCTTTTAGCTCCCATCTCCCATCACAGACCCCTATCTAATTTCCTCTCTGCCATCACCTCAAGTCTCTCTGGGCACCACGGCTTTACAAGCATCTCCTTCTCATTGAAAATCTCTCCTTTGCCTTACGTTTCCCCAGCTGCGCATTTCACAGTGCAGGTTGAATTTCATTTTGTTATTTTCTTGCCCATATTTCTAACCTCTCTCAGTCCCTCTGCATTTATTTTCTCTGTCCTCCCTGGGGCATGCGGCATCTCCCAATTCAGTATCTTCTGCAAATTTAATTGACGCGCATGATGGAGGAAAACAAGTTCTAGCCAGGAAACAGATTTTTAGTTCCAAGCTTCAAAGGGGTTATTACAGACAGCAAGGAGAAAACAATGATTAAAAAATATGAAAAATACCTTGGCTGCGTCCTTTTAAGTATTAAACACTTATTTATAAGGAGAAAAAAAACCTCTTGCAAGCAGATATTCTCCAGAGAAGTAGCATTTTTCTGAGTGAACTGATTACTTTCCAATTAAAAGTGCAAACAAACAACTCCTGCCCTCACCCCCAGTGTGGGAGATGTTTGCTTGTGAATAAAGACTTTTTAAAATATGGCACTTCTACTTCTGCAGCCTGTCCTGATATTTAAAGGGACTGTACCACAGAGCATGCCCGTTTCTCTGCTCTAGACAGGTAAAAATGGAGCTAGGAGCATTGAAACCGCAGTATGCTGGCTTTAAACTGTGCAAGGCATTGTGGAAGCTCTTCACTGGAGGTTTTCGAAAGGAGGCTGGATGTGAGAGTATAGGTGTTCGTTATTTTTCCAGAGATCTGCATCTCTCTTGTGCTGTATCTGTGTGTAAAGTGTGTGTGTTTAGAAATTCCTTTGCAGAGTGTGTGTTACTTGCCTACACCGTCACAAAGCTCCCGAAGAGGGAAACAGCAAACCAGAGGGTCCCCACTTTCATTGGAGCTCTGGAGCATGCCGCAACTGCTAGGGAGCCAGCCCTGGTTTCAGAGCCTAGGCAATTGGACGAGGGGGGTCTCCATTGTCAAGAGGAATGTCTGACAAAGGGTCTGCATGCAAGGCAGCATCTAACGCCTGCCCGGCCCCTGCAAGCCAAGAGCACCTGTGACCCGACAGTTGAGTCCAGTACAGCAGCCTGCGGAGTGTCCTGGAGGGGAATTCCCCAAGGCTGTAACACTCAGAAATTCATCTCAGGTTTTCGCTTCATTCCCACTCAGGCCGGGCTGTCCAAGGTGCTGAGATCCTGCAGCTCCCACTGACTTCCACTAAAGTTGTGAGCACAACAACACGTTGAGGGGGGCTTTGCCTCAGAAAGGACTTCAGGATTTGGCCCCTTGTGAGCATTCAGGTAGTGCATTGCTGTCACTGGGCAATGTGCCCCCATCAGTCTGTGGAGTGAAACCTCAGCTCCCAGAGCACACAGAGGGGCTGACTGAGCCAGCTGGCCATGGCAGGGAGATGGACTGGCAGGTCGGGAATGACAGATCAGCTCTATGTCTGCCCTCAACTTGCTGGACCATCAGTTGTGGTTGCTGCTGTTATAATGTTGCTGTCTGGGCTGAGCCATGGGGACAGGGAGATGTAGATGCTAGAAATACCAATGAGGGAGACAGAACAAGGTTTGACCAGCCTGGCTGGGTGGAAAGAAAGAAAGGGAGGAGAAGAAAGAGTATAGGAGAAAGAGCTATATACTATATTGTTAATAATTGTTATTGTTTATCATTCAAATGCGACTCAACCTCCACCTATAGATGCCCTGTCCCTTTCCCAGCTGCAGGGCCCCTCACAGTGTCATCTCCTCACCGCACCCCACGCACAGACTGCTGGAGCCCATCCACACCTGGTTACTCCCGCTCTGCTCCCAACCAAGTGTCAGGCTGGGGCTTCTGATACCTTGGTTAGGACACAGGGAGAAGGCATCTTCTCTCCCTCCAGGGGCAGCAGACCCTAACCCTCCCTCCTCTGTCTGAGTGGATCAGCTGTGGTTCCCCCAGAGATAATGTGAGTTGAGACTCATCAGAGGATTCGCATCGCCTTTGTATTACATTTTTTTGTGTGGTTGTTTATGACTTTCCCTTTCGCGGAAGAGCTGCTGGAGTTTCACCCATCCTGACAGACGCTCACCCGCCCCCTTCCTCCATCACACCCTCCCGCTCGCGTTTCCAACAGCCCCAGAGTGGCAGGTTGCCAGATGGTGCCCCATTAGGTCACACTTGCTCATTGTTTGGCAAACAGCGTCTTAATTCAAGTGCTGAGTTGACAGCTTGTCCTCAAAGACAATTTGCAAGTTGCAGTGTTGCAAATGCCAGCTTGGCTTTTCAGTGTAATGTTATTTCAGCTGCCTTAAAGGGATAAAGTTCCCTTTGATTAAAAAAGGGAAGGGGGAGCTGAGGGTGTTTTTAGTGTTTTTGCTATTGAAAGACAGATAGGGTTGATTGGCAGGCGTTGCACTAACTTCTCCCCCGCCCCCTCAGCTCTGCCAATGCACTGCGTTTCGGACCTGCGTAATGGTCCCTGCTGCTCCAGTTCTGGCACAAACCCCTTCCAGTTCCCCTGGTCCTGCCCTGCAACATGCATCTCATGCATCCGGACCACCAGCTCTGCTGTGGTTCTGCAGCACAGGCAAATATGTTCTAGAGATTACAAAACGAAAACCACCACACTCAGTTCACCTGTGGCCCTGGTGGTTTGTGCATTGTGGATTGCTAAATGCCAACAGCACACAAACAGGCACGTCCCGCTGCACACACTCTTGTCTAACAAATCCAGTGGGAGCCTCTGTGCTACAGTGCTGCGAGCATTAGAAAAACCTAGCTATCTTAAATTAACTTACGAGGTAGAAAGGTTCAGCTAACACAGCCTGGATTCAGTTAGCAGAGGGTTGAACCTTACAGGCTGACTCTGCAGGAGCGAGCCCTACAGATGGTCCAATCCCCCAGAGACTGGTTAGCAGCTTCCTCCACCGCTGACATGTGCTGACTCTTCAGTGTTTGCAAGTTTGAAGCCGTTTGCATCCAAGTGAAAGGTGTTTCTCACTGCAAAACTTCCCCCGAGGAGTTTGCCCCAATAAAGAAGTGCCGAGGTGTTTACTGGGACACAGTGCATCTTGCAAATGATTTAAACCAGCAGGCGCGGCAGGCAATAATTTGTGGGCTGCATAGTGAATATGAGGCAACAGACAATGGACCGGGGATGCATTCCTTTTGTCAAGGAATGATGAGTCAGTGTGGTGCTGATGAAAGCTAGAGTCTAATGGGTCTTCCTGGAAGCAAGCGCGGCTCTGAACAAGTTTCCTCCCTGGATCTGCTAAGATAACTCGGTCCTGGCTTGGAACCCTCTGCTATTCCTGTCCTGCACCTTCCAGCCCTGCCAGTGATCTCAATCCTGACCAAAACCTCCCCCAGTCCTGCCAACGACCTAAGTCCTGATCTGCAATCTCCTTGTTATTGGCAGCCCCTTTAAGCAGAGGTGACCACTTGTGTTGCAGT
The DNA here is from genome assembly GCA_007922155.1 of Mesoclemmys tuberculata. NCBI lineage: Eukaryota > Metazoa > Chordata > Testudines > Chelidae > Mesoclemmys > Mesoclemmys tuberculata. The sequence goes on along the minus strand of ML675696.1, from coordinate 2,800,427 downwards.
TGTGTGATACAGAAAAATGTCTCATTAAGGACTACAATGAAATCCTCAAATTCATGATCCCATTGATGGCCTAAAACAGGTCCCCAAAACAAGGCTGATGTTTTAACATCTGCACTACTCAGCCCTTAGCAGAGTGCCTTGCCTGAACACAGGATGGTAGGTTATTTTCTTCTGTAAAGGGTATTCTGCATTGTTATAATGAGACACAGGCAGCAAGCATCCAACAGCAAAGGATGCTTTTCCCCCGACCCAACAATCGACTTCTTTGCTCAGACACATCCACGTTAGGACTTGGTGCACTGCACTGATTTGAAACCAGGACAAACCGCAGTGGTGCAAGTCCCACGCTGCACCAGTGCAGCACATTTATGCCGGGCGGGGAGGGTTGCACTGGTCTAGCCATCTTGATGCAAAAACCCCTACTGCAGACAAGCCTCATCTCCATAGCGGAAAATGCAGGGGTTCTGGATTTGGCGTTCTAGTCCAGACTCTTACAGAAGCCAGGGTGCAGAGCAGGGATCTGAATGTCAACTCCTAAAGTTTGGGGGTGATCAGGGCAGGGGGTTGGTGCAGGCCCAGGTGTGGTACCTGAAGGGGGCACCAATCTTAGCTGTTAACTGGCCATCCTGCTAATGTGAATGCCCACTGCCAGCTACTCTCAAGGACCACGCGCTGCACGGTCCCTGAGGCTGGCTCACTGATTCATCCTCTAACCCTCTTCTCTCCATGCCACAGATTTAGCAGCACGTTCAGTCCAGGCAGAAAGCGGCTGGTCGAGCTCTGTGGCCTATGATTGCTTCAGAGAGTTGTGCCGTGGTTCTGGCCGGGCAGGCAGCTGTCAGCGCTGCCTGCTGCTGGATGGCATTTCAGGTGCCGTCCCAGTATTGCCTCTTCACTTGCAACACGCCTGGTTCTTCACTGTGGTGCTGTCACAAGGACGGTGGGGACAGAGAGCCGGCGGGGAGGTGGGGGGACCGCACATTGTGTTGGCTCCATCGCAGCGGGGGGACAGGTGGGAGGACTCGCTATCTGGCTGGGTTTTTACAGTGAGGTTTGACAGACGGGAGGCTGCCTTAACTCTCACGCCCTCATGCTTCCATGTGGCGGAAGACGAGTTAGGTGCTCTCTGGTTTCTCTGCAGAGAATCGGTCACCATGAACGTGCCCGGCCTGGAGGCCCAAACCCTGTATTCCTAGGGCAGAGGCAGCAGCAATTCAAACCTCCCCACTGTGTCACCGATGGGCCTGCAAGAGAGGGGTTTGGTCCCCCGGGCCCAGCCAGTCCTGCCAGCAAAGAGACCCATTAGCACTTCTTTGGATGGAGTGCAGGGGGTTTTAATGCGGATCAAATGTCTCCCCTGCAGGCCCTGGGAGCGTGCCAGGGCTGGGTTTGATTTCTCAAGGGTAAGGCCCCCCCAGGCTGCTCTTGTTCCACCTCGGAGTTCCCAGCCCTTTCGACATCACCTCCTGACGCAACTCTCAGGAGCCACAGAGGCAAGCGCGAGCTTCCTGGAAGCCGTGTGAACGCAGAGCAGGAAGGGAGATGGGGGCCGGCTGCAGTCATTGCTTTGAGACCGGGCAGAAAGCTGTTGTCCTCTGCCGCAGCCTCTGTAACAGACACGGACTCGGATGGGGACTCGAACTGCTGGCCATGTGTTTGTGGACTCCGACTATTCTGTGCCCGAGAGGAGCGGTTCTCCTTTAATCACATGCGTCGCTGCCGCGTTTTCCATTGCACCTGTTGTGCTGCTGCTGGCGGTGTCCGGCCTGGCAGCGTGGCAGAGCACGAACAGTAGCGGCAGCCGGGCAATTAAACAATAAGGCCTAGTGCGCTGCCTCCTGGCCCTCCACTCTATTATAGGCATGGCACCCAAACCCAGTCTGCCTTTATCAACTGACAGAGTGATCCCAGGGCCTGCACCAGAGCCCACTGAAGGAAGTCAGCATCTTTCCACTCACTTCAGTGGGTTTTGGCGTAGGCCCTGAATGAGTGTGCCTTTGGATAGTCAGATGCAGACTGTGTCTGCCTTCGCATGCTATATAGGTTTATCCAGAGCAGTAACTGCATGAGAAACTGCCTAGGAAAACCCAAGCCGTGAGTGGCGGTTGGTATCTTGGTAGCTGGTGCTCATCCCTCTCTGTCGGTCCCGATTCAGTACCCCACCCTGGCGCCAGGGGGCAACATGCATTTGGCAGTGCCCTACAACTAGGTTTAAGCTACAACCAGGCTTGGCAGAATTCCATTTGTATTTTGTATCATTTCCATGGATAGTATCGGTGTTTCTTTTTAAGCATTTTTCTTCATTTCTGTTGATTTAAATGTGCATAGCTGCAGAGAATTATGAGGAGTCAGCCGATGGGGAGGGGGTCAAGCTAATCATTTCATGACAGTAGGGGTTGAGATTCAGAAAGATAACGCTCTGTAACCATTAAAACACAAATTGTCAGTGTCACATGTCCAAATATACAAAGTAAATATCCTTAAATCAAACTCTAATGGGCTCTCAAGCAGCATTTTTCTTACTTCACTGGTCTGTAAATTTTTGTTATTATCGATGGAAATATTTTTCCATCAGTTTGGGTGTGCGTGCAGTGAATTCTATGGTCACTAGCATTTACTGATAAAAATCTAATCCTTCAAGCCTAAATATAGCCAATGTCCTGGCCACTTGTGAGCATTCAAGATTCTGTGGCCCTTTATAGGTGTTAATCTTGATATCCTGACTTGGGAAATTAGAATCTCAGTTCCACCTCTGGCGTCATTCCTCTGTCTTTCACCACAGAAAGCCTGGCCTATTCTGCTACCCAAAATGCCTCCAGCCATTTACTGTGGATACGTGATTTTTCACCTCTTTCTCTCCTAAAGTGTTGTGTAATGCTGTTGCACAGCTGCTGTAAGCTGGGGCAGCTGCCTTTAAGTGCTGAGAGAAGCCAGATCTTGTACCGGCTTTTGGGATCTTGTCACTTGAAAAATATCCTGTAAATGTCACCTCTTCTTATTTATCAGGGGACGTCCCTGGGGCTAGAGGAACTGATTCGTTCTCTGTGAGATCTTCCATTGTTGTTTCCAGTGTTGTTGTAGCCATATTGGTCCCAGGATATTAGAGCGACAAGGTGGGTGAGGTAGTATCTTTTATTGGACCAACTTCTGCTGGTGAAAGAGACAAGCCTACTTGCTACACAGAACTCAGGAGACCTGAAGAAGAACTCTGTGTAGCTCGAAAGCTTGTCTCTTTCATCAACAGAAGGTGGTTCAATAAAAGCTATTACCTCACCCCCTTTGTCTAGATCTGCCAGAATAAGACAGCCCTGCTCTTTTTTATTCTACAGATGGGCAAAAAAAGGCCAAGTTATAAAGGAAGCAACGGGCGACTCATATGAGACCATTGTGGACCACACCTTCTTCTTTGAGCCAGTATCCTGTGAGGTGACCAATGCTTTGGGCAGTACCAACATCAGCAGAACGGTGGATGTCTACTGTAAGTTCCTCTCCGCTTCTGCACCCTCGGGAACACTCCCGCACTGGTTAATTTCTCTCTCCTGCACCCTCCTGTGCACTCCCACACTTGTTAATCAGTGTGGACTCTGGGACTTTCAAGGCTGCCTAAAAGGAATGGGAATTAGAAATCCCGGTCTGCTAGACAGCTTTGACAATCCCAGCCGGCAGTCAAAGAAAATGGGGCTTTCTGGGTGATTTAGCGATTAGGATTTTGTTAACACTACACAGAATTGTTGACAGTGCAAATTATTTTCTTACCTCTAAATTCATGGCCCCAGTGGCTACTGTTACAAGGGGAACAGGCAGAGGCATTTTTCCTGGGGCAGTAGAATCAGGTTTCTCGCTCTGGCCCCCTGGCTTGTCAGAGAGAGATACCTATTAATCGTGCTGGTTGGCTGCAGCCCACGTAGTCAACACAAAACAACACCGGGTGGCATAGCCAGCTCTGCACTTTCTGCTGAGACGCCTCTTGGTATACGGAGCATAGTGGAGGCTGGGAGGGGGGTATGGCTGGAATGCATTCTGCCCTGTGATCCTGGGCCAGTTGACCAGCTTCTAGGGGCTGTTCTTGCTAGCACAAGTTACAGCAGCTGCTGGTCACTCCCAAGATCAGGAGGTGCAAAGGTGGTAGAAAGCCACCTATGCCCATCCTCCGCTAAAGGTGCATTCAGCAGAGTTCAAGCACCTCTCCAATTCAGAGAGATGGTTTAAAGATAACTGTGATCTTGAGCAAATCATGGGAAGAAAATCTCAGGGGAAAAGGAATTCAGGGGAGCTGACAGTTCCCCAAGGTGGCTCACCTGCAAATTCTGCCAGTGCACAGGAACGACAGGAAGAATAGAAAAATGCCAATATGGCTGCATCGGGAGCTCTTTAATGACCTGAAAATCAAAAAGGAATCCTACAAAAAGTGGAAACATGAACAAATTTGCTAATGCAAAAAAATAACACGAGCTTGTAGGAACAAAATCAGAACAGATAAGGCACCTAGCAAGTTCGTGAAGAGCAATATGAAGAGGTTCTTTAATACGTTAGGCGCAAATGAAAGATGAAGGAAACTGTAGGTCCTCCACTTAGTGGGGAAGAGAGCTAATAACTGATGACATCAAAAAGGCTGAGGTATGTAATGCCTGTTTTGTTCGAATCTTCACTAAAAAGGTTCATGGTGACAAGATATTCAACACAATTAATATTAACATCAAGGGGGAAGGGGTGCAAGCCAAAATAGGAAAAGAACAGATTAAAGAATATTTAGATAAGTTAAATGTATTCAGGTCAGCAAGGCCTAATGAAATTCATCTTAGGTACTTAAGGAACTAGCTGAAGCAGTCTTGGAACCGTCAGCAGTTATCTTTGAGTGATGGGCGATGGCCCAGAGGCCTGGAGAAGGGCAAACATAGTTCCTGTCTTTAAGAAGGGAAACAAAGAGGACCCAGGGAACTACAGCCCAGTCAGCTTAGCTTCAATACCTGGAAAGCTGCTGAGGCCATGTCTACACTACCATTTATGCTGGCAAACCTTAAGTCCCTCAGGGGTGTGTTTTTTCATACCCCAAGGGACATAAGTTTCCCCCAGTGTAAGTGGTGGTGTGCACAGCGCTATGTCAGGAGAAGAGAAGAGCGTCTCTCGCCGACATAAAGTGGCTACACGAAAGATCTTGCAGTGGCACAGCTGCATCAGCACAGGTGCACCGCTGTAAGCTCCATTGTGTAGACATAGCTAGAGCCAAATTATGGAACAATCAGTTCGTGAGCACCTCGAGGATAGTGGGGTTATAAGGAATAGCCAACATGAATTTGTCAGAAACAAATCATGCCAAAGCAATCAAACTTGGTTCTTTGACAGGGTTATTGGCCTAGTGAATGGTGGGGAAGCAGTAGATGTGATGTGTCTTCATTTTAGTAAAGCTTTTGATACAGTCCCACGTGATATTTTCATATGCAAACTAGGGAAATGTGGGTTAGATGAAATTACGGTAATGTTGATGCAAAACTGGTTGAAAGACCCTACTCAAAGAATAGTTATGCTCTCAAAATGAGAGAGTGAAGCTACTGTGATCCCGCAGGGGTCCGGTACTATTCAGTATTTTCCTAAATGACTTGGATAATGGAGTGGAGAGTATGCTTATAAAATGTGCAGATGACACCCAGCTGGGAGAGGTTGCGAGCACTTTGGAGGACAGGATTAGAATTCAAAGCAACGTGCACAAATTGGAGAATTGATCTGCAATCAGCAAGATGAAATTCAATAAAGATAAGCAACCCCAAGTCCAAAGTACTTCACTTAGGAAGGAAATATCAAATGCACAGCTACAAAATGGGGACTAACTGGCAAGGTGGCTATTCTGCCAAAAAGGATCTGGGGGTTAAATTCGATCACCAACGGAATATGAGTCAACAAAGTGGTGCAGTTGCAACAAAGGCCAATATCATTCTGGGGAGTATTAACTGAACCCTTGTATATTAGGATATTAGGAAAAGGTTTTTCACTAGGAGGGAGGTGAAGCACTGGAATGGGTTACCTAGAGAGGTGGTGGCATCTCCATCTTTAGAGGTTTTTAAGCTGCGGCTTGACAAAGCCCTGGCTGAGATGATTTATCTGAGGTTAGTCCTGCTTTGAGCAGGGGTTGGACTAGACACCTCCTGAGGTCCCTTCCAACTCTAATATTCTATGATTCTAAGACACAGGAGGTAATTGCCCTAATCTACTCGGCCTTGGTGTGGCCTCAGCTAGAGTACTGTCTCCAGTTTTGAGCTCCACATTTTAGGAAAGACGCAGACAGTCCAGAGGAGAGCAACAACAGTGATAAATGGTTTTGCAAACCTGCCCTATGAGGAAAGGTTAAAAAAGCAGGGCCTGTTTAGTCTTGAGAAAAGACGATTGAGGGGGGACTGATAACAGCCTTCAACTCTTTTAAGTTATAAAGAAGATGGGGATCAATTGTTCTCCAGGTCCACTGAAGGTAGAACAAGAAATAAGGGGCTCAATGTGCAGCAAGGGAGAGTTAGGTTAGGTATAAGGGAAAGCTTTCTATGAATAGGTTTCTAAGGGCGTTTGTAGAATCCCCATCACTGGAGGTTTTTAAGAACAGGTTGCACAAACTCTTGTCAGGGACGGTCTAGGTTTCCTTGGTCCTGCTTCTGCACCCACAGCTGGACTTGGGAACCCCTTGATATTCTGTCCAGCCCTACATTCCTTTGGCCCAGGAGCTTCTGACTGGGTGAATCGCTGGCCTGTCACTGATCGGGCTGGGGGCGATGCTGGTCGGTGGGTCTGCCTCTGTTTCTCCACACAGTCACCTTCTCTGCTTGTCTCCGGTACAGTTGGTCCCAGGATGGCAACAGAACCGCAGTCTCTCCTTGTCGACCTGGGGTCAGACGCAGTGTTCAACTGTGCTTGGACTGGGAACCCGTCACTGACCATTGTCTGGATGAAGCGGGGCTCAGGCGTGGTAAGAATCTCCATCCGAACGGGACCTGCTGCACTGAATCAGGGGTGAGCCAGGTGGGGCATGCTAGGAAATGGGTGTGTCATTGCCTGGGATTCAGGATAGCTGGGCTCTGGGCCTATCTGTGACGTGTGTGACCGTGGGCAAATCACATCCCTTCTGATGGTCCACTGACATCATAACCTCCGTGGGGGATGCACCGTCTCTTACAAGTGTAGCGCCTAGCAGTGGGACGCCGGCGGAGATGGGTGCTCTTGTAATACCAACGAGAAAGCACAACAGAGCACGACGTCAGTGAGCGTTATTGGTGCTCAGCACCTAGAATAGTCTAGTTACGTTCCAGTCCGGCAGGCTGGGGATGGTAAGCTCCCTCTGTTCCCACTGACCTGAATGAGAGCAGAGATCTCATGGGGGCAAACTGACTTCTGGCTGCTGCATAACTGACCCGAGCTCCCTACAAGTCCAGGAGGCCCTGCTGTCTGTGCCTTCCCTTTGTCGCTGGCAATCAACTATCTCAGCACGGAACAGAGATCCACACAGGTAGGACCCCTGAAACGTATACCGGTGCCAGGAGCTTCATCTGCAAGGGGACTCATTCCTTTATCACAAGTGCGGCCGTCCACAACCCCCGTTCCTCCTCAAACTGACATCATGAACGTTAAGCCTGCTCTGCGCCAGCGGCAAACCTCTCCTGTCAGTGTAGCCTTGAATGGCCGTGCTCAGTTTTGAGTCCGGCTGACAAAACCCTCAGCTTTTCCAGCGAAGTTCAACCCATTTACCAGCCGACGCAGGCCCCCTGCCAGTGTAGTTCAACCAACACAGCGCCTCTGCAGATGCAGTAATCTGTGCTGGAATAAGCTGTTCTCTAGCAACACACCCACAGTGCAACCGTCCCTGCAGCAGTACTCCTCTAGCTGAATAGTACAATAATAAAAGGGCAATGGTGGTGAATCGGGGCCTATTTTACTCTGCAGAGTTTCGTATACTGAGCACCTTCCAGCTGTGCGTTAAGATCTGGCTCATCCTTGCTCTCATCACCTTCCCGGGGGAGAATTGTGTGTGCCATGCAGTGGGTTGTTTGTTTTAATAATGTCCTTGCTGCTCTCTGGTCCTGTGAGAGAAAGCAGGTCAGAGAAGTATGCCTTGCCCTTGTTATGGAGCGTGGTGGGGGTTGTGATGGTCCTTATTTCCTATGGGAGTTCATTCCAGTCTGAGACCAGGCCCCCAAAAAGCTGCCTCCTGCACAGATGAGTTTTATCTTTATCACAGAAATTTCCCCTGTGACATGGGATTAGAATTGTTGACTATGATCTTCATGCCAGAGCTAGAGACAATCTTGAGGATACACTGGGCATAGGCCATTCAGCACCCTGAAGATAAGAACCTAGACCCTGAACTTGACTTAATATTGGACCTCTTGATCCTGCTCTTGTGCTTCACCAGTCCCTCTGGTTGCTGTTCCAGCCCTTTCCTTGCAAGAATGGGTCACATAGGCATTCCTCTAGCCTACCTCCCAGCTATCTCCCATGTTCCTCTGCTCCACCTGGCCCCGCTCCAGTGCTCCCTTGGCCACTGTCTCACCATGCTCAGAGTCAGCTCTGGCTGCTTTCCCACGAGTTCTTCTGGAGCAGTGTGAACAGCGCGTGCCCATCAATAATGCACGCACTGCAAAATGTTGGCAAAGCCTGCTGCCACCTGTGAAACATGGGTTCTCTCTCTCACAATCCTTCAAGGGATCCTGAGGATTCCTCCGCTCAGTCACTCCAGGGAAATCCCCATTTCCACCCTCATCCTCAGTTCTCCCCTCTCTGCTTTTCTATATGTCTATGAATCCTCCTCCTGGGTGGACAGTAGCTAGTGCCATTTTCGGAAGAGGGCAGATGGAGTGGGATGTCCCTTTACTGTAACTTGTGTCACTGTTGGACCATGACACCTTCCCCATATGGAGTCCACAAAAGATGCTGCTTTCTTAGAATGGGAGATTCCCATGCACAGCTACAGACTGGGGACTGACTGGCTAGGCAGCAGTTTTGCAGAAAAGGATCTGGGAGTTCCAGTGGATAAGAAGCTGGATATGAGTCATCAGTGTGCCCTGGTTGCCAAGAAGGTTAACGGCATATTGGGCTGCATTAGTAGGAGCATTGCCAGCAGATTGAGGGAAGTGATTATTCCCCTCTATTTGGCACTGATGAGGCCGCATTTGGAGTACTGTGTCCAGTTTTGGGCCCCTCACTACAAAAAGGATGTGGACAAGTTGGAGAGAGTCCAGCAGAGGGCAACAAAAATGATTAGAGGGCTGGAGAACCTGACTTATAAGAAATGGCTGAGGGAACTAGACTTCTTTAGTCTGCAGAAGAAAAGACTGAGGAGGGATTTGATAGCAGCCTTTAACTACCTGAAGGGGGGTTCCCGGACGATGAAACTAGGCTGATCTCAGTGGTGGCAGATAGAACTAGGAGCAATAGTCTCAAGTTGCAGTGGGGGAGGTCTAGGTTGGACGTTAGGAAAAACGTTTTCACTAGGAGGGTGGTGAAGCACTGGAATGGGTTACCTAGGGAGGTGGTGGAATCTCCATCCTTAGAGTTCTTTAAGGCCCCGCTAGAAAAAGCCCTGTCTGAGATGATTATTTGGAGCTGGTCCTGCATTGAGCAGAGGGTTGCACTAGATACCTTCTGAGGTCCCTTCCAACCCACATCTTCTATAATTCTATTATTCTTACTTGTATACACAATGCATTCTGCCCTCTCCTAACCCAGCTGGGCAAACTGGGGGGGGAGGGGGAATTATACGATTCCCCAAACTAGAGTCACTAGATTACAAGGAACAGCTGTCAGCAGAGCCCCATGAGTGCACCTCACCTCACTCACTCCGGTCCTCACAGCTGCATTGGCTTATGTGCCTGTCCCATCCCAGCCAGGTGGCAGGAAAATCAATCCATTTAAAAGAAACGAAGGGGAGAACCCCACCACCCCACAGAAGACAAGGTGGCTGGTTTCTATAACTGGCCCAATCAAGTCTGAGTGACCAGGGCAAGACGCTGCAACGCAAGTTTCCATGGTGCACTCGGCACTTTTGTGTTCTCTTGCCCACAGGAGATCTTCACAAAGTAGCCCTAATAGAAGCAGAATTGAGTCACATTATGAGCGGCAACTGGGTTAAGCAGAGGCCAAAACTGTATTTAACCTCTCACTGGCAGGTAGCACTTTATAAATCATCTATGTGTTTAACACTGCGATCTCTTCTCTCAATGCCTGGAAAGCCTCTCGGTCTGAGTGCTTATTGGCTATAAATGGATGCCTTAGCCCTGGACTCTGGACAGTGCAGTAAATGCAGACCAGATGATGGAGGCAGTGATGGAGCCCATCTCAATGTGATGTTGTCCCCCAAGGCTATGGAAGAGGATTGAAGCACTGGCTGTTTATCTTGGTTGCGTTGTCCTAGGTGAGCGTGAAATCTCCAGGCCCCTCTAGCCACCTCCGTATTCAGATAGGGGCTAGCGCAGTGGCCTCTCTCTACGTGGATTTCAGGAGGATACTCAGAGGTGTCATTTAGGACTAAGAAGGACCTTTCTCCCACATCCACCTCTTGTCCAGTGATTGGCGACTCCCCTGTCCTTTCTGGCTTTCAAGCCCTGAAACCTCATACCTTCTCTGGGATGATTTAGCTGAGGATAGTCCTGCTTTGAGCAGGGGGTTGGACTAGACACCTCCTGAGGTCCCTTCCAACTCTAATATTCTATCATTCTATGATTCTATGTTAGTGGGCAACAGCTGTCACCTTCTAGCTGTTCCATACAGCAGGAGACTAGCCAAGAACACGGGGAAGTTTAGTGAACCACATAAACAAAATCCCTCTGCCTGCTCCTGGTAACGTACCCCTGGAGGGGGCGTGGGGGGGTGAGATTTCACAAGCTGATGTGGTGGAATTTGAAGAACAGGTCTCTCAACGGGATGTTCTAACTCAGCCAGAGCTAGGCCCTGCAGGCAGGACCAGCTGGGTGAGATGAGACTAGATAGTCATAATGGCACCTTCTGGCCTCAAACGCTCTGAACCCCATTCACCTAGCCTGCATTCACCATCCAGCCTTCATCTAAGCACCCAGCACCGAGGTGCCATGGGGACTCCCAGGCCATCCTCTCTGCACAGCCCAGCTTCAGGAAATCTTTGCCTACTCCATTCTCTGAGCCATTCACCACGTTGCTGGAGTCACACACACACACACACACACACCCCGCAGCTCATATTATTATTGTTAGTCCTGTTTATTTCATCAGTGCCCAAGGGCCAACCAAGCTGGGGGTCCCATTGTGCTAGATGCTGCCGACACACAAAGCAGCAGACGGCCCCTGCCCCAAACGGCTTGCAACCTAAATAGGGTAGGGGAAGGAGTTGCACACGCTAGCAGAGTGAGCAATGAGATGGCAGCAAACGGCATGTTAGTGCCACAATTTTTTTTCCCCCAAGGTGCTGAGCACTTGTATCCTCTGTTGACTTCACCTGGATTTGTGCTCACGCCTCTGAAGACCTCCCAGAGAGGTTTGATCAGAGACTCCCAAAATCAGAAGCCCCTTTTGGAAATGTGACTGTGTGCAATTTAGTTAAGGTCAAACAGAGCCAGCCGCGCAGGTGGGGATAGAGAGGAGAACCCTGCATCCCATTCTCTAGTATGGCTATCAAGAATATCCAGCGTTATCGCAGTTGATGGCAGGGAATTCAGGCGTGAAGCAGCCAACTTTGCTCTTCCTGCCCTGCACAAGCAGCTAGACAGATCTGGGTGTGAACAACGATGGATGTACCACACAGGGACAGAGACCTTGCAGTGCTTTCAGAGGTGCTGCTGAATCTTTTCGAAACCTCACAGCCAACCCGGGATTTTAAAAAGACTCCTCTGATCTCGGCAGTTCCCGGAGACGCAGCGGTTTGAAATGCTATGCCTTCGCTGTATGTATAACTACTGCGAGGGTCAGTAAGTGTTTTGCTAAGCATCAGCGTAAATTCTCTCGACACCTGGAGGAATTGGCTGCAAAATCAGACATGCAGCAATGGCAGTAACTGACGTACTGGGTGTGCTCGCAAAGCAAACGCGCACCGAAACGGCACCAAGAAACCAACGCGAACGGAGCTGCTTGTCGGCTGGTGGAGCAGAACAGGCATGGCATGGTGAGGTCCCACCCAGCTACCAAGGAAAATGGTCATCAGTGCCGTTGGAGTGCACCTTTTTGTGCAGAGGCGGGAAATTAGCCATTGGCTAATTAGGAAATTAGAAATACTTGACTCCAAAAGCCACTGTTCGGTTTAGACTCATCACATTTTGCAGTGCTGCAGGTGCAGGGGTTTTGCTGACTGCCTGCATCTGGCCTCTGTGCTTCAGCACTTTTCAAGTTTTAATAACCTTGCTAATTGCACCAACGAGCAGTAGGGCAACATGTCAGAGGTTCCGGATTTCAGCATGTTTGTGGGGCAGGGTCAAAGACACCGAGCTGATGCAAACCCCAAGTTGCCAGGAAAGAGGATCTCAAAAGAACAATTTGCACATAATGGAGAGCACATGATTCTGCTCTTCCTTTGCCCATGGGTTTGGAATAGGAGCTCATTGGCAGCCCCACTCTTCCCCCAGATCTGAGAGCGTGGCCCTGTTTAGTCAGGGGGATAGTGTAAGCCAGTGGTTAGAACAGGGCTGAGAGGATCAAGGCTCTTGGGTTCTTTTCCCAGCTCTGTCATTGATGATGTCATTTCTCTGCATCTCAGTTCCACGATTTGCAAAATAGGATTAACAATCCCTAGCTCACAGGGTGCCACGTGGCTGAGTCAGCGTTTGGAATGTGCTTTGAGATCCTTGGCTGAGAAGCTCTGCGACTGCATCTGGGCAAATGCAGCAAGACACTCATTTGATTTCCCTCCTGTCCAGCTTCCAGAAATAAGAGTAGTAAAGTGTCCCTATGACGTGACATAAAGGGGCTGGTTCTCAGGCCATCAGCTTGACCAGCAAAGCGTGCACAGCTCACGCTGGGGTCTGCGCTTTCCTCGCCACGCTGGCCTCACTTGCAGTAGCAGTAACAGATGGTGCAGAGAAGATAAAACATAATTACATCTACTGCTTTGCCGTCACATCATGGGGGGAATAGACTCTCCTCCAAACATGTGGGACTTCCACTTCCCAGGAGTGCCGTTCATGCAGTAACATTTCCACCTGAAGCAGCAAATGTTCCTGGCTGAGTAACGGGAGTGCAGATTTTCTGAACAGCCACTGCCTACCGTGCCTGCCTGCTGCTCCTACTAGCTCCAAGTTTGGACAGGCACAGAAGGGCGGCGTTGCATGCTTTATGCGCGCGCGCTTAGCCACGGAGCAAACGCACTCAGGTTGCATGAACTCCTACAGCTGGCCTCCCTCTGAGACAGGGCTTCTCCCGCTAAGCCACCCGTTATTTCTGGTGGATCTCGTTGGCACTATATTGCAATCAGCAAACCCTCCATTGGAAGCCACAGCCTTTCATTTGCTGGAGCTTGCTGGGGCTACACCTGCCAGCTGTCACATGTGCCTCATGGTCAGCCGCTGCCAATGACAAAACACTAGGGTAGCCCGTGCAGGACTAGTTGAGTGTCATCTTTACATGACACTCCGGCCGTTTGTGGGATGGAACACAGAACTGCAAGATCTCAAAACGTGAGCTGAAAAACTAGTCTCTGACATGAGAGACAGTTGCAGTCTTGTGGTCTGCCATCAATGGCCCAACTTCTGGATGGGCACAAAGAACCACACTCTGTTATAATGGGTTACATTTATATCAAGCTTTGAATACTATTATGGAAAGCTACCTGCAAGGCGAACTGCTTGAAGGACTGACTGTTTACTCTCAAGGGGATGGGAGGGTGGCTGTTCACATTCGAGGGCCTGCCATTTAGGAGTGCGTTTCCCTCTAATGCTCCCTGAATTTCATGTGTGGCATCTTTCTAGTCAACATTGAGACGGTTCTGATTCCTTTGTCAGTTTGTGTTTTGCAGGGATCATGTGTTGTGGTGAGTGGATGGATGGGTTACAAAGGCTTTTTCCTGAGTCACTCAGTGTCAATTTCAATGAACCTCCTGACAAAAAAATTTGGAAACAAAAAATTGTAGTCTTTCAGTCTGGAAATGAATCTTTATCTCAAACTGTAAGCTAATTATACTGAAAAAGGTTGGAAAAATGAAGAAAGGTCTCAATTGAAACAAAATATTTTGAAAATTATCTAAACAAAACATTTTGATTGACTTGAACAGGAAAAAAATCTGTTTTTGGTTCGTGAAAAGTTTTGAGGCTCAACTTTTTGTCCTGGTTTAGGGTGAGAACAAATTTTGAACTCTCAAAAATAAACATAAGATGGGAAAGCCATTTCCCACCCAGCTCTAATTAACATGGGTTACATCTATAACAAACCTGTGGCATTGGGCTGACCCCTGAGCATTGAAATGAATCGTAGAATATTTAGGTTGGAAGGACCTCAGAGAATCATTTAGTCCAAATGTAAATGGTTCTCTGGTTTTCAGAATACGTGTACACCTCTGGACGAATTTGCATTGCCCTTCTTTAAAACACGCCTTTCCTCTTTTCCAGGTCCTGAGCAATGAGAACACATTAACATTAAAAAGTGTCCGCCAGGAAGATGCAGGGAAATATGTCTGCCGAGCAGTGGTTCCGCGTGTGGGTGCCGGCGAACGCGAGGTGTCTCTGACTGTCAACGGTACCTAACATCTTATCGTTATTTTGTCTGGAAGTGATGAGAGAGCCTCTCAGTTTTGTCCCTGTTATATTAACAGCTCATAGTGTGCAGGCTTGGTCTATCTGCTTGGACATTCACTCCAGATGGCCCTGAGATGGTCCTAGCCAGACATACTGCAATTGCTCCACTTCCTGTGGACATTGTGTTGGTCAATGGGGACAAATAGATTCACAGCATTATGAAAACATGGTTGACTTCTTGACTAGAGGTGGGGTGAGCCAGTCCAGGTAAGACAACCTGGACATTTGCCCTGAAGGCGAATTATATATGAAGTTTGAAAAAATATGATTCACTTTTTCTGTGAATCTTCACCCCCTCATGCCACATGGTTTGGGATGCCAGGGAAATGCAGCCTGTTTGAGAACATAAAAACAGCCTTACTGGGCCAGACTAATACTCCATCTAGCCCAGTATCCTGTCTTAAACAGTGGCCAGTACCAGAGCTTCAGGGGGAACATACAGAACAGGGCAGTTGGAATGATCCACCTGTCTTCCTCTCCTGGTTTCTGGTATTCTTGGGTTTAGGATCATCTGAGATGGGATTGCCTCTCTAACCACCTTGGTTAATAGCCATTGATTGACCTGTCCTACATGAACTTATCTAGTTTTTAATCCAGTTATACTTTGACCATCACAACATCCCATGGCAATGAGTTCCACAGGTTAATTGTGCGTTGTGTGAAAAAGTGCTTTCTCTTGTTTGTGTTAAACCCACTGCCTATTAATTTCGTCGAGTGACTCCTGCTTTTTGTAATGTGGGATAGGGTAAATAACACTTCCCTGTTCACTGTTTCCACACCATTCATGATTTTATAGACCTCTGACATATCCCCCCTTCATCGTCTCTTTTCAAAGCTGAATAGTCCTAATCTTTTCCATCTTTCCTCATATGGAAGCCATTCCACACTCTTGATCATCTTTGTTGCACTTCCTTTTTGAGATGGAGGAACTAGAACTGGACACAGTATTCAAAGTGTGGGCGCACCATGGATTTATATAGTGGCAGTAGGATATTTTCTGCCTTATTTCCTATTCCTTTCATAATAGTTTCTAAACGTTCAGTTAGCCTTTTTTACCACTTGCAGAGTGGAAGGCGTCAGACTCCATGACTTTCCTGAGACTTCCAGCTGCAGTTCTTACACTGTGGACCTTTCCCATTAGCTTCTAGGCTGAGCCCTTTAAATGCATTTCCCACAGGCCACCAAACTGCTATCAGATGGCAACAGCCAGTTGAGAGACACCATATCCCCTTAGCAATAACACTGATGGTGATAATGGCGTGAGACTGAATTAATTAGCATTGGGAGATCCTTGGGTAAAAGTGTCTAAGTAGTTTTGACTAAAACGGGTTTCTGTATCCATTACCGTGGGAGGTTAATTTAAGTTACTTATCTGGTGCCCATCACCAGGGTATCTGAGCCCCTCGCAATCTTTAATGTATTTATCCTCACAACTGGACAACTCCGTTATCGTGGGCGGCAGGGCTGAGCAATCTCTGTTGTGCAGCTGAGGAACTGAAGCACAGAGGCTCACATCCTCGGAGCGTTCCTGCATAGCAATCAGTGAGAGTTAGGTACCCAAATACCTGTGCGGGTCTGGGCCTAAGTGGCTTGCCCATGGTCAAAGTGGCGGAATCACGCCTGCAGAGCAGGGACTTGAACCTGGGTCCCAGTGTAGCAGCCTCATCACTGGACCATTCCCTGTCTCTTCCTTGCTTTTCCACACCCCAAATTGCTTGGGCACTAGCTGGAGTCACAAGGGGAACGTAGGCCCCAAATCACACCCTGACAGTGAAATAGGCAGGAGAACAGTGACTTCATAAATCCCGCCAGGTGGTGCCAGGACTTTGGTGGCTCTGCTCAGACCTAGGCACCTCCAGGACTTTAACAATGGAAACTGCAGTACCATGGGACTTCAGGCGTCTCCAGGGTTAGGTGGCATCTGAGCAGGGGGGTTGTGAATGCCAGGGGTGCCTAACGTGGCAGGTAGGCACCTGTGCCCCCCCTTGTAACTCTAGCCCTTGATGTAACTGACAATATACCTGAAGAGAGCTTAATAATCCTTAGCTCTTCTACCCCTTTGTAGCCCAGGTGTCTCAAAGGGCTTCACAAAGGAAAGGTAAGTCTCGTCGCCATTTTATAGATGGAGAAACTGAGGCACAGAGAGGCTGTGACTTGGCCAAGGTCACCCCACAGGCCCATGACAACCTGGGTCTCCTGACTCATGCCGTGTCCACTGGGTTACGCTGAGTGGAGGATCAGTGCTGGCTAACTGGGAACAATATAAATAGAGCATGAATTTTGCATCATCTCCAACCGATGTGACAAAACAGCAGCCTTCAGGCCCAGTTCGCTGTCATGGAGAAAAGACAGCTAGAGGGGAAGCAGCACAGTTTAATTTTAAATGCAGATAATGCTAAGAAGAAAACCCAAGGGCAAGACAGCAGGGCCCCTGAAAGCCAACCACTCCGCTGACTTCAACTCACGCTCTCCACCCCATTCGGCTGCTGGGTTTTAATTACAATTAAACTGGCTTGAAGAACACAAAGCAGCAAATTAAAAAAACAGCAAAGAACCTGCTCCCCTCCCGCCATCAGTCAAATACACCCCCTGAATTCAGAGCAAGTGAGTAATGTGCCAAAGTCGTGTGCACAGGCAGTGGGATGGGAAATGCTTGCTTCCCTGATGTCCTTTTTAGCAGAAACCAGCTTTGATCTTTACACTGCAGCACTGACAGGGGAGCAAATAAAATTGGTGCCACTCAGGAAATATCCCACCTTGGCTTCTTGACCTTGCAGACCTGCTGGGAATTGATTCCCTATCACGGTCCTTAGCAGAAGCACACAGAATTAGGAGTGAATGCAGCAGCAAAGTTGCTGTATTTTACCTTTTCCTGATCATGTCTTTGCTAATAAATAGCTTCGACGGAATAAGGAGAAGATGCCACTGGAGGCACGTGTCATGGGGAAAATCGGTCCTGAAGCAAAACTTCCAATCGGAATGCCCTCTAACAGTAGAGGTATTCCAGACCTACACCTGTCTCCAGCGTTTCCAAGTGGCCCCTCTCAAGGTACCCAGATGCCACAGTCAGAGCCACGAAAGAAACTAAATTAAACAGCTGATGTCCCAAATCAAAACCCACAACCCACGAGCGTTGGGCTATTGGAAATGTGTCCAGATCGGAATTTTGCAGCTTGCGCCTATCTAGCTGCACTATTCATATAATCTCTCTCTCTCTCCTGAGCTCTTTGGAAAATCTGGCCCACTGTTATTTTAGACAGAAATTTGGCATCTCATATTTTAATTGGATTCAAATCAGGATTGTAAACAGTCACCTCCATGCTACCTTGAGAGCTGGAACGTGCTAGCTAACATCTAACACCACACCTTCTATCCTAGTCAAGACAGATCCTGAAAGGTGCTACAGAAGCGCATGTACTAGCCCTTTGAAGTAGGGACCATCTTTTTTCTCTCTGTTTGTACAGCACCTAGCACAATGAGCCTTCTAGGCACTACCGCAATATAGAGAACAAATAATAATATTCTGGGCCTGGCAGGGCAGAGGCAGAAGGAATTAAAGGCAGGAACAGGGGCATTGTCCTAGCCACTGAGAACAAACCCGTTCCTCACAGGGATGAATCCCGTACAGTAAATCCTCTCGCTCTCTGAAAAATAATTCACCACTCAGATAACAATTTGTGCTTTGGCTGCTGCTGACCCCTGATAGAGCACGTCTCCTGCCTTCTGATGGGGCAATCTTGCCACTGTAATAATAAGGATAAATGAGCGATCGGCTGGACGGCGAGATACAGCGCAAACCAATCTGCAACGGGGTGATCAGCTGGTGACCTTGACAGGCATTCCCGTCTGCCTGGAGCCCTTCTTCTCTTTACATGGCGGGTGCCAGAGAAGAACGTGAACGAAAGGTTCTGCGCTCGCCCCGTGGAGTGAGCAGGCATCTGGAGCCATCTTCCAACTTCATGGCATGGAAGCCGGAGACAAAATGGTCTATCGACCCATCTCACTGCATCAAAATGAAACTTATAGTGCAGGTGCTTTATTGCTGAGCGTATCAGTGACCAGTGCAACCCACTGGAGTGGGATCTGCTCTTTGCACATCGTCTAGAACTTTTTCTGCTGAACACGAGGAATTAAAATGAAACTTCCCCCACCAGGACATTTAAATGCTGCAAAGACCTCAAAGGAAAGGCTGATATTGACTCAGGTGCCCCAGGGAAGTTCGGACCTTCCTTTGATTCTTTAAAGTCTCCAAAATCAGTAATCTGCCTTCTCTTTTGTGTGAGCTTCTGGGGCTGCACAAATAAATTGGCACTGCGATGCTAAAAATAACCGCAACCGATAGCGCCGCCATTTATATCCATAGCAACACCGTTTAAAGCCTTTTACTGCCTGTGGGCTGTCTAACACTTAGCACTGAATCCCAAGCCAGGAGCTTGGCAGCCTTCATGAGCAGCCACCTCCCGTTGGAGAATCAAACTCCAGTTCCAGAGGCAAAGAGGCTTCAACTTTACACTATTATTTCTGGGCATGTTCATTTCACGAAATGGTCTTTAGTCCTATGCTGTTAGCATGATGTTAGCCTTTGACGCTGAACTCCTGAAGGAATAATCAGACCCAAAGCCGCTGGCATTTGTGCCATTTAAAATCCTCTCTCGCTGGGGAAAATGATCCTTTTATCGTTATTATTTAAGCCATTTTTCTCAACTTTTTTTTCTTTGGTGTCACTCAGCCTTGCAGTGCTCCCAGAACTTGTAACTCGGAGTCAGCTGCTGACATATATAGGCACGCTAAGTCTTGTAGTTAAAAAGCTCAGCCTGAAAATCCGGGCTCTGTTCTTAGTTCTGCTGGTTGACCTTGGGTGTTTCATTTGCAACAGGAGATGCAGGCAGGCAAGCGGAGCTGCAGGAAGGAGATCATGGTGGGTGGCCAGTGTGACATGCAGTGGCTGCGGGTGCAAAGCAGCTTAGCTCTTGCACTGTGGAAGCCATGCTGCCACACCCAGCTACATCCCTCGGACCTGGCCTTCTTTCTCCGGTTCCACTCATCGCACTATGTTGGGCAAGTCACTTAAAGGCACATTTGCAAAACTGGCCACTGATTTGGATGTCACCGTTGTTTGGATCCAAACCAGAGACATCTCGAACCTGATTATCCGAGGCGCTGCATGCTGCCCCTTCCCATTGTGTGTGGAGGGGAGCCTCAGGAGCTCGTTGCATAGCTAGGGCAAGGAACATTTTTAAAAGCACCCAAAATATTTTTTTGAAAAATCTCTTTCCTCCTTTAGGAGGCTGAAATGGCCTTCTTCCCTCCCCCTTCCCTTTTTAAACTCTGACTGGTTTTTTTATTAATGCACATGCGTTAATGTTAGCCCTGGTGAAAGATGCCAGATGGAGGCAACTAAGAATCTCACGTGCTGCAGCTGAGACCAGACTATCTCTGCTGTGTCCTGTAGAGGCAGCTGTGAAATGACATGCTACATGGGTGAAATTCCACAAGGCACAGGCTTGAGCCTCACTTATGTGTGAACTTAAGCCCTTTTTGAAGGCTTCAGTGATGTAGAAGCATCTTGCTGATCCTTTAAATTAAAAGGAAGTTCCCCCAATGTACATCTATACCTGGAGACAGTATCACACTGTGGGCAAAGTGCCTGCATTTCCTTTTGGAGGCAGTGTGTCGAAACCATAGCCACTTGTTCCCCATCAGCACCAATTGTAGATTAGGATGCACAAAACCAGATGCATCCAGTACAAAATCATGTCTTTTGTCTATTGCATCCCACTTCCCATTGGGATGTTGTAACATTTTGGGATGCAATTCAGACCCATGAGAGGTTATGTCACTGCCTGCCCTGTAACGCTGGGTGCCTTAAAGGCTCTGCTTCTGTGGCTCAAAGCCTGGACACCAAATTAAACAAGTTTATGAACAAAAAGAGAAAACTTTTAAGTGAGTTCAAGTACAAGGGATAAAGACAAAATGGTTACAAGCAAATAAAAGTAAAACACGTTTTCATAGAATCATAGAATATTAGAGTTGGAAGGGACCTTAGGAGATATCTGGTCCAACCCCCTGCTCAAAGCAGGACTAACCACAGCTAAATCATCCCAGCCAGGGCTTTGTCAAGCCGCAGTTTAAAAACCTCAAGTGGCTAAGATTTAACTCAACAAGCTGCAGCCTGATTCAAGGTAGATTTCTTATCAATCTTTTTCTGCCCAGCCATGGCTAATTTTCTCTTAGTCTGGACCTTCTACAGAAGTACAAGGTGCTGGTTTTCCTTGTCTTCCTACGTGGAAGATCTTTGCCTAAGCAAGTTTCTCACCTATTCTCAGTTTCTAGAGACTTCAACCACTATGCATCCATAATTCATCGTACAGTGTTCATACCTACATTTCACAATGATGGTATGTTATTGGCTTTCAGACCTTGCTTGATACACTTTTATAATACAGTAATATTGTGTACAATCAGTTGATTCAGTTACTTATCATTCAAGGTTCAGTCTTTATAGTCCAGTAAACCATTGCAATGGATTCTCAGAAAAAGTTCCTTTTCTCCTGCTGGGAAGAGACGCCATGTCGTCTAGTGAAGACTTCATCTAGTTCCTCCTCTGCTAGTGATAGTGAGTTGATACCTACTCTCCTTGTTAGCATGAGGGCTTTGTTTTCCTTTTATGTAAATGTACCTTCATTGTCTCTGCTTGATGCCCAGCCTGGCTGGCCAAGCAGATTCCCATCCCATTGTCTAGGGCAAACTGAGCACAAGCATTGCTTCTCAAACATATTCTCCTCAGGGTGTCAAAAGGTAGCATGTGGAAAGTGGAACACGCTCAAGATAACAGAATTTAACTTGGAGAGTTAAAAAACAAAACGACCATGTATCATTTTGCCCACACACAGGAGGGGGAAAGAGAGAGATGAGGGTATGAAGTGACTGTTGGCTGGGCTGAGCGAACTCTCTGATAAAACCAACACAGATGGTCACAAAGAAAAATCCAGCCGGATTTCACCTCAGCCAACGGGACGCCTTAGAAGAGGGATTTACTGTGGTGAGATTTTCCAACCCAGCTTTTAGGCCCCAACAGTTTGCTTAATGACCCCAAATATGGCTGCCTCTCAAAGCTAATGATGCTGTGTAAGCCATTGGAGTTCACCCACCCCTAGGTGAAAACTTCCTTTCAGTCGGGATGTGATTCTTTCCCCCCCAACTCAACCAACATAGTTATGTTGGCAAAAGCCCTTGTGTAGATGCCGTTGTACTGGGAAAAAGTGCTTTTACTGGTATGGTTATTTCGTTCACAGGACTGGTAGAAGCTATACCAACAAAACACCATTACAGAGTTCTCAATAGAAACTGCAACGAGATATACCGCCAAACCCATTCGATTGTAGCCAGTTAGAGATGGCCATGTTATTCCATTTGGGTAAAGCTATGTTCTACTTAGGAGAGACAAGCCCCTCTCATCAAGGGGTCCCTCAGACTCAGAATGTCTGAATAAGCGAAGGAATTTTTGTATTCTAATCACATCAAACTTACTTGTTCACAGGCTTTTCTAGGGCTCCCATCCGTAGATAGCGTGAGCACCTAACAGACATCGAGGAGGAATTTCTCCTCACAGCCCGCTGTGGCAGACTAGCATTGGGGAATGCTGATTCGGGAAACAGAAGCACAGAGCGATTAAGGTCAAGATTTTTCAAAAGTGACCAGTGATATTTGGGTGCCAACTCCAGACACGTTTCTTCAGGGGCTTGAATTTCAGAGTCTGCGTCTCCATCGCTTTCTGAAAATTAGAAACCTTTAAGGTGCCTCAAGTCGAGCACCCAAAAATGGAAATAGGTCAAATCACTCGTCTTTTTTTTTTTTAAATCATGTCCTAAATCTGTGGCCAAGGCCAAGTCCAGTGCTGTGAAAACTAGCTTGTAAGGAGTGACTGTCTCTATGAAAGAATATGTGATTTAGAGTGGGTGTGAATGTGTGTAGGTGTGACTGCATAGGTACAGAGGTGAATGCAAGGCACTTCAGAGCTGAGAGAATAATTTGGAACTAGACCTGGGCAGAAGATGTCAGTGAAAATTACTTTTCTGGAAAGTGCAAAATAATGTTTTCCATCTTCTCTTTTGAGTTATTCCGTCACTTTCATCTCTGCTTCGGAATTAGCCATCAACAAATCTTGACTTTCTCCAGTGGATTCTGAATTCAGAATTATTCATCAAATAATTTCTGTGAAGAATTCTAGGGCTGTGGCTTGTTTGCATGGATTTTGTTAGGAGTCGTCAATAGACAAGCGGTTTTGATTGGACAGTGCAGTCACATGATATGTTCCTGTTCTCTGATTGTTGAGTGTGACTCTCACAATCTGATTTCTCGTGCAACCCCTATTGAAACCTCCTCTAGACTATAACAAGGGTGAAACCAATAAAGTTCTATAGAAATTACTGGTGAAGCCTATGCATCAGCCTCTTTCTACGTCTTTTTTTTTTTTTTTAACCTTTCTATAGAATTCAATAGCAGGGTAAATTTCATTATCCAATTCTACAGGTTCTATAGAATTTAGTATTTTTTATTAAATTCTCCAGGACTTTTCCATGAGAGACATATTCATGGTTCCAAATTCAAAATGAGCTTGCCGCAAATATTCTGCAGTATTTGTTCCAAAGTCCCTTCTCAACAACCGTTCCTCCCTGCAAACTCGTGTGGGAAGGGAACCCGAAACTGGTGCTAATTCAGCAAAAGTGCCACCTTCTGACCACCCTAGTACAGACTTTTCTTTGCAGAATGCAGCTAGCTCTGTGCGAAAGCATGTTGTGGGAGTGCAGATTTCTGTGTGGTGAGTGTGTGTGAGAGAGAGCATGTGAGAGAGAGAGCACATGCACAAATGTCTCCGTAAATTTGTGTGTCGGAAGACGCGTATATCTTCACGAATGAGTGTTTAGGCATGAAAAAAGGGCAAATGTGCATGGATATTTGTGTCCGTGAGCGTGTATCTGCATGACAAGTTGTCTCTGTACGCACATGTATTGTAGGCAGGAATGTGTGTTGGGAGGAGAAGTCTTCCAAAACGATCCAGTGATGCGAATTCAAAGCAAAGCTCAGCAGCCCACTTGGTTATTAGGAGGCAAAGCATGACTCGCCGCTCTCGCCTCTGCCAGTCCACTTTGCCTGGCTTGCTGTGCTTGGCAGAGCAGCCCAGCCACGCCTGGGTGTCCAGAGCAGTCTGTGAGGCACGTTCCGGCTCAGTTCAGCAAGAAGCAGGCATGCATGCTGTTCAGTTCAGGGGCACTTGCATCCTGCCAGCCACAGCCCCTTTGCTTCATCGCCCCCATCAGAGGAGCTAATTGCTTTCACCCTGATGCATAGACCATGCCTGGAGCCTGGCTTGTTGTTGTTTTTCCTTTCTGCCAGCAGCCGCAGCAGCAGCTCCCAGAAATGTAAATCTATTTTAATTAAGGGGCTAATAAACAGCAATTATGATGCCAGATCTTTTTCTGTTCCCCTGGAATCATTCCTTCTTGATCCCCGTTCATCCCCAGGTCCGCCTGGCATCTTCACTCGGGGGGCTGGAAGAGCTGGGGGCCTGACCTCTGCCACTAAGAAGGTTAAATGTTCCAAAGGTGAACGCGGCTGCATGAAAGCATTTCTTTCTACTCCGTGGCAAACGTCTCCAACACAGAAAGTTAATTATGCAGTGGCAGCTCCAGAGCATAGCTGGTAGCCGTTCCCTCATTTGCATTCACTTCCCCCGCACTGGCACGGGAGCGCGGAGTGGCAGTACACATAACCTTCCCCTCTCCCCATGCCACCCAGCCGACCCAGCCCTGCTGGGTTCCGTGTGCTTGACCTGACGGAAGGCAGCAGTTCTTACATTGCACACATGCTGGGGGGCAGTGGAGAGGGCGAAATTCTAACCACCCCATTCTTTGGTGAGCCAGAAAGAGGCCACCAGCCCCTAGCACCCTGTCCCCCTGGAATGACTCGCTCTCCGCACGCTCGCCATATGGTTTTAAGGCAAAGAATTAAATAGGGGGTTTTCTTCAGTCCCGAGGTTGAAATCTTCCTTGTTCTGATCAAATGCAGAAAAACAACCAAGTCACTGGGAAAGATGTCAGGGCTGATATCGCTTTGCAGCTAGCTCAGAGCTCCCTGGAACAAATGGGTTGAGAGGGACCTGCCTGTATCCAATAGTTCTGTCACACCCAAGAGACAATGCGCTATACATACAGGAATATATGCTCTAAAAACCAATCCTGCACTGGCTGTGGATGGAGTGGATGAATTGAGCTCTGTTTGTGGCACCATTACATAATACCATGGGCTTCTGTAACCCAGAGGATCTCACAGCCCTTTGCTAACAATTCTCACTGTGTTACCATGCCCATTTTCCATATGGACAAATGAGGCACTGACAGGAAGTGACTTATTTACAGTCAGAATTGGAACCCAGATCCCCCGACACCCAAAACCGGGCTTTAGTTACAAGATCTTCCTTCTATCTCATAGGGGCAGGTGGCTAAAATCAAAGACGCTGCTACCTGCAGATGGTAACGTGGCTCAGTGGCAACAGGGGATCTGGGACCTCGCTCTGTGGCTAAGGGCTGGGTCAGATTGGGAATGGCTTTACGTAGCTTTATTTCCAACCTGATGATTTTAAAAGTGACATAGGCGACACCTGTTATGCCCCTCAATGCACGGCTGCGAGGCATGGCCCAGTCACTCTGCGTGACTGGACCTGATGAGTACAGGCTGTCGAAGCAGGCCTGGAGAGCCACGGCAGGGCCGTCACAGAGCGTGGTGTGGATCCCGCGGCCTGCGCTGTCTGTGGGACGCTGGCCCACCTCGCCCTGGGCTCTGGCAGCTGTCACCAGCTTTCTTGACACAGGACTCATTCAGGCTGCACCCTGCAAGCCAGCGGGGAGGAATTAGTGTCACGGTCACTGAGGAATGGAAACAATGGCTCAGGCCAGGCTGCCATTGTGCTCCCGGAGCGGCCCCGCGGCGCTGCAGGGCCTTATGGTGGGCGAGTGAGAAATAACGAGGGGCTCAGAACAGCCTGTGGGGCGTTAGCCTCTAGGGTGAGCGGGAGTCGGGACGCCTCTTGCATTGGGCAAGAGCACGCTCTGCTGGCCACCCAGGGGCAGCCACCTGAGACAGGCGAGAATTCAGACTAGGAATGGGAAGGTCAGCCTAGCACCATGTGGAAACTGCCTTAAAAGTGAGGTTCTCTTACCATTTGTGTCAGTGGTTCCACTGTGGGCTCTGACAGAGCTGGGGAGCAAGGAATCCACCATGCAGCTGCCCAGGATTTGTGTCCCAGCGCTCTGCAGATACAGCTGAGCCCTGATAAAGTCTACAGTCCCTGCTGAAAGGGACCAGTCTAGTCTGAAAGCCGAGCTTCTGGTCCCCGTACAGGATCTTACACTGTACTGCGCCCCTTTGCCCCTGGAGGTTCAATCTGAGATATCTCTCTCTGGAGAAGTGCCTATATAACACAGCATCTCTGCTAGCTCGCACTTCAGTAGCATCACACAGTATTTCTGCTGCGAGGTCCCCTGGTATGTGGAAGAAAGTTTGTGTGTGTGGGAAGGGCTCAGCCATGTTTCACCCCTTCTTCTCTCTTTCAGGGCCCCCCATCATTTCCAGCACTCAGACGCAGCACGCCCTGCATGGGGAGAAGGGACAGATCAAGTGTTTCATCCGCAGCACCCCTCCACCAGACAGAATCGTGAGTAGGCCCTTCCTCCATCTCTATACTGAACAGCAAGTACAGCAGGAGAAAGGCCGTTCGTGGCCCCCCCCCAGCACAGCACCCCACAGGCCCTTTGCTAGATTACAAGGCGGGGCTTGTGGACCACACTATAATCCTGTGTGGCTTCATTAAAGGAGACATCCCGGTGGCATTTAAGCACCTTGGTAATAAGCAAGCTGCGTCGGCGTCCCAGGCAATGACTGCACGTTTGACTGGCTGGGAAATTCACAAGGTTTTGCAAAGCCAGAAACGGAGCGTGTTCTATGAACCCCTTGGATCCGTATGGACAAGGTAGAGGCTGAGCCCCGCGCTGGGAAACGGGGCTGCTTCTCTTTAGAATATAGTGTACTCAGTGTCGAGACCAGAGGAAGAGCTCTGCATAGCTTGAGAGCTTGTCTCTCACCAGCAGAAGCCAGGCCAATAAAAGGTATTCCCTCACCCCCTTGTCTCTTTAGTACTAAACCCCATGTTGTGTTACCAAGGGAAACACCTTCCTCCGGCCTCGTGATCCCAATATCTGGGCATGGAACAGCCCGGCCTCCCCCAGACATGCACGCCTTCAAACCCGGAATGACTCGCACCCTGCCCCAAAGCCTGGAACAACATATCTGGAGGCATTCAAGCGATTCCCTGGGGCCAATCAAAGACAAGCCGCATGGTTTGATTACAAATGACTTTTCAAACACATCCTTGCAGCTTGCTATGCGAGGCATTTCTGGCCGTGGTTGTGGGGATGGAGGCTGTTCTTCACCCACGGTCACACGTGCTCAGAGCGATTGATGCATGAACAACATAATTCACCAGTCGATGCCGGGTATTCGCCATTCTGAGTCTCTTGGTTTAAAAATGTCCGTTATTTAAACAAGGAACAGCACCGTGTGACTTAGGTGAGCAATCAGAGAGCCACCATCCTACCATGTGACTTAGGTGAGCAATCGCACATTGGAAATCATCAGTGTGAAGTCAGCTGCTTCCCTGTCACAAACTGGGAGGGGGGCAGACTGGCCCCAGGGGTGGAGAAGAAGCAGTCAGGCCTAGTGGCTGGAGTTGGAGTCCAAGGCCAGGAAGCATGCCCAAAATCAGAGCTGGAGGCATGGACCAGGAGTCAGAGCCAAGGGCCAGAGGTGGAGGCAGGGGAGATCACAGCGGCAGGTGCATGCATTGAGCATTGAGAGATCGGATTTGGTGGTTGCTGCTGGCTTGCTGACTTCCTCAGTCAATCAGGCGGCCTGGCACCTCCCCAGGGGCTGACGTGGCTGGCAGAAATCGGGATGGGTCACCTAGGGTTTGAGAGCAAAGCGTGTGAGGAGAGAGGCTGGCGCAGTGCTGCAAAGGCTGGGGTCACAAAGAGACTCATGGCTGAGACGTCTGAGCCGACACAGGCGCTTGCCTCTCATTAAGGCTCCTAAATCCCGACCAATGGACTTAGGCACCTAAATATTGTGAATCTGGACCCTCTGCCCCAGCCCTTCCCTCTGCGTTTCACTGCCCGCTCAGCGTGCTGGCTTCTGAGAAGCCCTTTCTTAGGCACCTGACTTACCCCCCACGATGCCTGGGGAGCCTGGGCACCAAACTCAGAGCTGTGCGTCCCCTGGGCAGCAGGGCATCTAAGTCTCGTGGTGAATCTAGCTCTGACTCTCTCTGGGCGTCACGGATAAGAGCCCAGCCCTGCCTCACGCCTGTCCCAATGCTGTAGTTCTCGGGGTCACAGACGCACCAAGGGCAGCTAACTTACTCGCAGTGAACAGTTTGATCAGGTCTTTGATTGCACTCGCACCCACCCGAGCACTGAATGCCCCCACGGCTTCTAAAGCACCAGAGTTCAGATGCAGTTGCAGCAATTGTAAAGATCTCGGCTGTGAGGCTCCATATTTATCCTTGCTCGTTGATCCCAGAGAGACACGTGGGTTGCAAGTCAGGAACATTTGCTGACATTCAGGGCCAGTGCTACAAACTGCACCTGGGATCAGAAAATTCAGCTTCCAGGATCCTTCTGCCCCTGGCCCAGGAAAGAATCTGCAGGTGGGAAAGAGCTGACAGAGCAAGATAGTGAACGTGAATACATTTTTACAGCATTTTAATCATTCCAGTCTCAAACCAAGCCGTCTATACAATGTCCACTGTGTAGCAAACAGGGCCCGCTGTAAAATGCACTGCACCACTTGGAACTGGACAAGAAGGGCCTGACCTGGGTATCTTGCTAAGTGGACTCCAAATTTGTGCCTCAGTCTGCACCTAGAAACAACTGCATTTAACATTTAGTGGGTACCAATAACTGCCTCTGCATTTTACCCACTGGCACGGCAATGTCCAGGGTGGGATTTTCCAAAGCACTACATGACTTAGGAGCACCAAGTCCTATGTCTTTCAGAGAGACTCATGCTCTTACATCTCATAAGCTCTTTTGAAAGTCCCAGCTTCTAACTGACAGCCCTTGCACATTAGATACGCACAGGATGTGTCCACCACAGTCATTTTTCAGTGCGTACTCAAGGTCAAGTTGAAGCCCTTCTAAAAAAAAAAAATCAGGCCCTAAACAAACAAAACTAAGCCCTCTTGTTGATTTGCAGGCCTGGTCCTGGAAGGAGAACGTGCTGGAGTCAGGGACCTCAGGGCGCTATACAGTGGAGACGGTCAGCACAGAGGAAGGCGTCATCTCGACGTTGACCATCAGCAACATTGTCCGAGCTGACTTTCAGACCATTTACAACTGTACTGCCTGGAACAGCTTCGGCTCAGACACTGAGATCATCCGGCTGAAAGAACAAGGTGGGAGCCGCAGAGACGATGCTTAGAAACCAGAAGGGGCTAGTGGGTGTCGGGAATTAGCAGCTGGCTGCTCCAGAAGGTCAGGGAGGTGCTGTGGGTTCCAGGAGACATTTCAAAGGGAAACGGAGATGTTTGGGATGCCCCTAGATCCCAAAACTTTAGGTCCCTGGGAGATGGGAAAAGCTCTGCGGAGCCAGGGCCAGCTCTACAGTGTGACAGCTGGACGGTATCAGTAGGGTTTTGTGTGGCTCATTCTGAGCCCAGTTCAGTAAACATCATCCCCTCTCATTGACGTCAAGGTTGATCCCTCTCATGTGAAGCAGAAGTGGGTGGGTAAAGGCCTTTGGGAGTTAATTGGCGTGGATGCTGCTCAGAGCCCCCTGCTCCACCGCACACGACAAGGCTGTTACTGGGGACTGGAAGAGGCCACATGCTCCAGGGACCATCCGCATAAAAGAGGCACCAAAGCACAAATTTGTTGCGGCGGCAGAACCTGCGAAAGAAACCCGGTCAGCGATTCTGGCTGGGTCTGGGCAGCGCAAGCTGCCAGCAACTCCTGTGTCCATCTGGAGTGCCTGCCGTTGCATCTCATCGCTCTGTGCGCACACGCTGAAGTGGGGCCCAAGTGGGCCAGCCTGGCGTTCAAAGCTTCAAACAGAGTGGCCGGTGGCTGGCATTCCAGCTGAAAGTTTGGAGAGGGTTGGACTGATGGTACCCGCTGCAGCCGGGGGGGAGAGAGGAAGCTCCTAGAAAGATGTAAGCAGCAGGCTGAGGAGATTGGGGGCAGTTTGGGAGCTTCCATGTGGGGGGCTCTGCCTTTGCAGAGAACATTTTGCTCCTGGAGGGACTCCAGTTCTAGTTTATGTTATTAAATGCCCAGGCAGACAGGTAGATTGTTCTCATTACGCTTTGATTTATATGGGCCAGGCTGCCATCCAGATTAAATCAGAGCTAAATGAACCCCTCAAAATTGGCCTCGTGCTTCTGCCAATCCAAACAGTCAGTGTTTACTCTGCCAGTCAGAGCTGCTGTGTGGCAACGAGGTGGGTGCCTAGCAGATGGAGCCAACAAACTGGATCCCAATGGGCAGTTCTGGAGGGCAATGGGTCTGGGTCCCAGCCCACGACACTGCAGAGTTGGACACCAGTGGGTGTGGACGACCATGCAGAACACGTTAGTTGGGTCCCACAAGGGTACTGATGTCTCTGCTGGGGATGGAGATGGGGTCCTAGCAGATGACACGGCAGTGGAGTGAGATCCCAGCCCAGAGGAGTGATTCCCAATGGCTGAACCTATAGGAAAGCAGTGCTGGATCTTAGTGGTTGTCCCACTGGACAACAGCACCGAATCCATGAGGTGTGTCTACACCACACCCCAGCAGCGATCTGAGTGCAGTACCCGTGCAGTCCCCATAGCGCAGTGAAGCCTCGCACTCTGTAGAATGGCAGAGGATACCTATTTAAGGGGAACTTCCATGTACCATTGCCTCCTAAAGCCACAGAGCAATACTGACGTGCGCACTTGGGCTTGGCAAGGCTGTAGACGCTTGCTTTATTTTCAAACAGGTACGGAAATGAAATCAGGAGCTGGTATGGAAGCAGGTATGGAATCATGAGCTGATGGTGAATATCTGAATTGCCCCAGCTGTGTTGTCACACCTTAGCATTCAGCAGCATCCTTCTAACTTTACCTTGCCTGAGACACAGGCAGCAGGTAGGCAGGCAGAGATCTATCTGAGGCTGTGGACAATGCACAGACTAGGTGTCAGAGCCCTGGGTTCTAATCCTACCTCTGCCTGTGACCAACTGGTGCCTCAATTTCCCCCTCTGTTAAAATGGAGATGATAATACTTAGACCCTTTTGTAAAGCGCTGTGGGACTGATGGACAAAACGCTAAATATAAATGCTAAATATTATTGTGGGGAAACACACAGAGGCAAACCAGTGAATTCCTAGAAGGAAAAGGAACGTCCTTTCCCCACCTTAGTGGGAGGGAATTAGCCCCTGTCAGCTTTAGGTGGGATAGCGGTGGGCAGACAGTTGTGGGATGCATTGCCTTGGCCGTGAGATGTCGAAAGCTGTGTTTCCCATCTTCCTGCGCTACGGCACCCTCCATCAAGCCTGCATTTGGCTTCCTGGGCGACTGCAGCTGATGCGTCGACCCTGCTTTCACTGAATCAGCAGATTGCAGTGTTTTGTCAGCTCTGCTCCCTGTTGCTGCTGGCCCAACCGTTACCATTCCCGGCCACTTGACCATCTCATTGTGACCTTCCATTGTACATCACTCTGTCTTCCATCCCAGGAGAGCCCCTGGCATTATCTCTGCCAGGAGCCAGCTTTTCCCATTCCTTGTGTGCCGCTCCATCAGCTGCTGGTCACGTCCCTCATCCAGGACCAAACCCCCTCATAATAGCACATCACTTGCCTCTGGATCTCACTCCCTTGATGCTGAACTAGCAGGCACTGCCATGGCCTACTGGTTCCCACCTCTCCACTCACTCGGCGTTCCTTGTTTCTCTAGGAGGAACAAGTAAATGCAGAAGCTCTGTTACGTCTGCTCTTCACGATGAGTTTTCATCTTCTGCATGAGCTTTGCCTAGCATAAGATGTTCCCATTCAGGTTGCTCAAAGAAGGAGGTGGCCAAATCTCTCTTCTAATTCTCCCTGGCTCACCCCTTAACCTCTAGTGTTTCTAACCAGTTGGCCTTCCCATGCATTGTCGCTTATATCAACCCACCCACAAGCTCTACCAGTCACCATCCATTTAAGCAAATGCACGAGCCTTTTCGGTGAAGGTGCAAAGAAGGACCTGGTGTATGCAGTGGAACATGGCGAGACGTGTCTGTGGTATTAACAGGATCCATTCAGAGGCGGTTGGGTGCAATATACAGAGATTGGCTTCAGGCTGAGACAAGCTTGTAATAACTTTTAATAGTTTGCTCAGGGTGAAGCCTCACTTGGCAAAATCGCTGCACCCAGAACAGGAGGGTGCCAGCTGGAGCAATGGGGATAGCAAAATGCAGGCTGCATGCACAGCAGATCTGATGAGCAATGGCCACCAGCAGGCAGAGCTGTCAGGGAGCAGAAGCTAGAGAAGTGGAAAGAGATGGTGAAGACTTCGGCAATCATGTTTAGGGACTCGTAAACAAGAGAGGGGAGCAGAGCTTTGGGACATGAGTGTAGTGCTTATCCAAGTCACGGTAGGGTGCTGCTGTGTGTGGGGACAAGGCTGGTGTAACGTTCTCCGCAGCAGGGCCCTCTCAGCGTTCTAGGGCAGGATGTTAGAACAACCAGCAGGAAGTCACCTCAAGTTATATCCCAAATTCTGATGCATGCTGGGATACCATACTTGGGAATGTTCCCTCCTGGAAAATTTGTCCTGTTCCTCTCTTGTGATCCAGCCACAAGAGGATAACAGCCTACTACTGTTACTGACAAACAGAGCTTTACTGCTGTAGCTTGAATGGTAGAGGACTGTGCTTTGGTACTGACGGCTCAAGCCATATTGCTGACCCATGCAAGGGAGTGGGTACATTAGTGAATACAAAGGAGAGCCTTGAGCCCAGCTGGAAGCTTTCACTAAAGTTGCTAATCCTTGACCTGAATACCAGGTCTTTATGTGTATTCACTCAAAGCCCTCAGAGATGATCCCAGTGGAACAACTCTGGTGGAAAACTGGCTGAAAATGTTTGCAACCCTCTGTTCAAATAGCGACTGTAAATATGCACCCATGGATGGTACTTGCAGCCCTTTATTGCCCTTTCCATGAGCTTTGAGCAAAGTTTTATAGGCAAAAATATTTGCCAGAAGCATCCCAGGTGCTCATGTGTATAGGCTTGTGCATGAGGAGTCTTGCTGGGAAGGTTTTGGAGAGCTCTTTGCAAGTTTGGGAGGCAGGGAGCAGAAACAGCACCGTGTGAATGGAGTGACCAGTCACTTGGCATGAATGACAAATCACAAATATGTGAATCAATACTGTCAGCAGACTCCAGGGCTTGAAATGCATTGTGATAAACCAGGCACTGAATCATTTCGAACAACCTCCTAAACAGCCAAGATCAAACCTGTCTGCAGGTAGTCCACAAATGGAAGAGGCTATGTCCCCCTCAGTAACTTACTTCTCTAGCTCTACTGAGGGCAAACGAAAATGGCTGGTGTGTGCTCTGAAACACTGAGTGGGCTAAGGACTCTGGAGGTAGCCAGCCACCTTTAAAGAAGCCGCTGAGATCGATGACTAGGTTTTCTCTCATAGGCATTTCTAGAACACTTATTGCCGAACCACTTAGCACTCAGACACACAAGAGCGGTGTGTGGGAAAGACTGTCCAGCGTGCGCAGTGCACATCTCCCCGATCCCTTGGCCTCTCTCTGTTATGTAACACCGCCACGCCTCTGGCAGGGCCAGCCTAGACTGGAAGTGCAGCCTGAGAACTACACCCCCAGGGTTGCTGTTCACATGTATTGCAGTGGAGACACGCAGCCATGGGCAGCCCTCAACATTGAGATGTGATGGTCCTCCACTCCCTTCCCATAAGCCCCTGGTTGGAAGTGGACTATCAATATGGCTCTGCTAAGATTCCCGCTTGCAGTTTCTCCAGCTTGCCCCATCTCCTTTGGTTGATACAGCAGAACAACGGCCACAGCAAGCCACCTGGCCATATAAACACATCCCCTCAGAGCGGGCAGACAGCACCCTAGTAAAGTGAGCCCGGAGACCCCAGCGAGTTGTGGTGCTGCAAATCTTGGGCTCTGTGCACAGGGAGCTGCATTGGTTATCATGGTCAGACAGCGCCAGTGCGGGTGCAGGGCTTCACATTGCAATAACGTGGTGGGCTATTACAGCCTGGGCTACCACGGCTCAACTCACCATGTTACTGTTTACCTCCCGTAGCTCTCTCCTGTCGCCACCTAAGCTTTGGGAGGTTTGACCAGTCCTCACACAAAGCACAGACCTCTGCTTCTGGGGGAAATGAAAGCTCTGGGTTTGGATTAGAGGGGAAGGTATTTTGTGAGGCGCTTTGTCCAAACCTAGATATTACACAAACCCTCAGCCTTGGCGCAGCATCTGATTTATACAGGGACCGCTAAGAATTTCCAGTGGGTCCTCTAATAATGGCAGACAGCCGGTGATGGGGGACAGCACCCAGGAGGGCGCACACAAAAGAGAACCAAGGTGCAGTGAGAAGGAAGCATCCTCAGTGGCATTTGGCATTTCATATATTCACTCGCTCTCGCTGATTCCACATCGGATTGGCTCATTCACAAGGCTCAGGGTGTTTTCCCCTAACTGCTCCTCACGTCAGCAGCAAGAGAAAACAACCCCACAGCTGGGGCAGAGCTGAGAATTCTGCTGGTGATGCACGAGGCAGAAGCGAATCCAGATCACTGGCCCATTGCTGAATCGGCTCCTGTGCAGTTAACAAATATAAACAGCTCTGTGCTAGTAAAGGCAGTTTGGGAACATGCTGGGAGCAGCTACACGCAGTAGGAAGGGCTGTTGTTATAGTCACCTGGCTCCAACGCAGCCCCGTCAAGCCAACCAGTAGGGAGGAAGGATGGCCCAGTGGTTAGGTTGCTGAACTTGGATGGGAAGACCTGACTTCAAGACCCTGCTCGGCCACAGGCTCCTGATGTCACCTTGGGAAGTTACTTAGTTTCTCTATGCCTCAGTTTCCCACCTGTACAATGGGGATAATAGCACTGCCCTGCCTCCCTGGGGTATTGTCAGGCTAAGTACCACAGTAATGGGGGCTCTGTAAATCCCTAATAGAATAGGGAATCCTGGGGACCAGCCCTCTGGCTTTCAGTTTCATTCGCTTCTTACAATGGAGGCATGTGTGACATTCACAGCTCCCTGTAAACATCTCCCTGCTTTGCCCTCTGTCCCCAAGCTGCATCACTGCTTGCCCATCACTGATTTCATGACAATGAGACAGTCAGTGCTCAAGGGCAGGTTTTGAATGCCAGTCTCCAATCCTCAGCATTGGGCAGTGCCGCTGTTTGGATCTCAGGCCCATTTCCAAACGTTGAACCCAGATCCCCCGTAGGTTTGGGAGAGTATAAGAAAGGATGCACTGAAGCCATAGTTTTGATTGGGCCCATCTCTGAAAATAACAAGAAGAAAGGGACCTAAATCTGATGCCGGCTTGGCTGTTTCTTGCAGTAATTCCAAGTTCCCTCTGCTGCCCTCTGCCAGGATCTTTGGCAATAACCGTAGCTGGTGTCTGAAATGGAGCAAGTTAAGTTAGCAGTGCACACAACACCTTTTGCCATGAGGACAGAGCGATCTCTGGCAGTGGGGTCTCCAGAACGGGATGGAGCGGTCCCAGTTACAGTCATTATAAAGGATGCAACTGGATCTCACTGCAAGTGTACAGACTCTGCAATGTGCCATTTACCCACTCTTAGATGAGCCCTTATCCAAAGCCTATTGAAGGCAGTGAGGTTTGACTGAGGGCTAGACATAATTGTGTTAAATAATCTTGATATGAACCCAGAAGTGCTTGGGTGGTGATTTCGGTAGGTAGAGATCTGACAGGGGCATCACCAGATTGTTGGGGCCAAAGTAGGAACTTTTCACCCTAAACATGTTTTGGTTTTTTCCCCTGATGCAAAACGGGCTTTGGAACGACTTACAAAACTCAGCTTTGCAGGTTGAAAATCCCAGCTGGGAGCAAAGGAACAAATTCATCATGGGCATGAATACACGAGCCTGGAAAACCCTCTCCCTGGTCGCTCTGCCAGCGCCGCTGTTCCAATCTGGAGCACGGCTGATGCACCTTCATCTTGAGTTACACCACCCTGCTCTTCCAGTCTTGGCCTCCCAACGCCTCAGTCCTGACCTGCAACCTCCCCTATTCCAGGCCTGTTCAGGACTCCAGATGCCCATCTGGCCGCTCGCTCTCTCTCTCTCTCTGTCCCCCCCAACTTGTTCAGTTTTGTCCAGTACTCAGCACTTCACACGGCTTCCATGAACGTTTATGGGAGTTCAAGTGCATGGCTACAGGGTTCTCAAGGAGGCCGCTGGTGGGAGAAGGCAGGAAGGGGATCATCTGGATGTAAAACAGATGGAGGCTGTGAATGATGGCTACTGGGTTAATTCATTCTTGGGCACTTTACCTTCTTCTCCAGCACGTTCTCGGACAGCTGAGCTGTCATCTTAGACAGCATGGCCCAGTGTTATGCTTCCAGGTCTCTCCTGCTGTCCTGTATATCACCCAGCCTGCCTGGCCCGGTGAATTTTTTCTTTCCGGCTCCAATTCCTTTTCTCTTTCTTAAGATTAGGCATGCTCTTTTCCCCAGCACTTTTCATCCAAAGCCCTTTAGAGAGAGTTCCTTTCTTAAGCCGCATGAGACTTCTTGGAAGTAGCTAAGTATTAGCCCCCAGTTTATAGACAGGGAAACTGAGTCACTGAGAGGTGACGGGACTAGCATGAGGTTGCAAGGGGAGTCAGTGGCGGAGCTGGGGCTAGGACCCAAGAATCTCGCCTCCTAACTGCTTGCTCTAACTACTACATGATCTGCCTTGAGGCTTGAGTGCTTACTGCCTTCGTGTCTTGTCCCGTCCATTTCAGCGGGGTCTTTGGAATCCTTCCTCTTCCCTGTTTAGGGCAGAGCAACGGAGCTATCCAGGGGCCAGTGAAGTGAGCCATTCTTCTACGTGACGCCTCTCTGACACCCTCCGCCCTCCCGAGCACAGCTGAGTTACCGTCAAGCTCATTTGTGTGCACTATGCGTCATCCACCCAGTTAAAGAACAGCATAGTTATTGGGCGGGGACAGGCTTAATGGTTATGGACAGGAGCTATAAGAAGCCAGAGCGCGGACCCAACCCTCACCAGGAGTAGGCATATGGCAACTAGTGGGGTCAGGCAGCAGGGCAGGCGAAGGTGGTACTCAGACACTTCTGCACTTCATTTGCTCCTTTCTTCCTCTTGCAGAGTCGGTGCCGATGGCCGTGATCATAGGCGTCGCCGTGGGGGCCGGCGTGGCGTTCCTGGTGCTGATGGCCACCATCGTAGCCTTCTGCTGCGCACGCTCTCAGAGAAGTAAGTGCCTTCCCTTCCTTTCATTCTAAACACAACCGCCGGGCTCAGATGGAGAGTCCCAGAACCCAAGGCCACGCTGTGTGCACGCAGCAGAGTGAGAGCATGGGCCAGGACCCTGCCTTGGTCTCAGGATGAAAGGGGAGTGCAGATCCGTGGCCCAGCCAGTGGTCTGTCTATAGGCTGTTGGGGGCACCTGCCTGCTAAGGACGTACCTGAGACCAGCCAAGCCGAACAATCCATCCGTGGTAACAAACTCTTCAGTCCCCTCAGCTCCAGGCTGAGTTTGTAGCCACAGTAACTGCCTATCCCATCGCCAGCCCGCCGAGCTAACAGCCTGTGCTAAACTCTTCTCGTGGAGAGGTGTTGTGCAGAGGTGGTTGCAATCTGACCCACAAAGCAGCCGCACCCTAATGGCTGGCCAGTCCTTTCACAGACCAACACAGCGGAGGCTCTGCAAGCCACTGGACTGGCGCAGTCTTGGGGGCCTGAGGCCAGTTTACACTGCAGGGAAGGCAGACTGCAATACTCTGTTGTGTTACAGTGCTGATTTAAATGATAGAGTCACACTGGCTCTTCTTTGTTATGCCACACAACACCTCTGCCGTAGTGATGGGGAAACTGAGGCACAGGGCAGCTGAGTGATTCTCAACATCATGCAGAGAATGAGTGGCGGAGCTGGAAATGCAATCCAGGAGCTCTACCGCCCTAGTCTAATCACTGGACAGTACTCCTTTATGGTAAAGTTCTGTCCTACAGGCAGGATAAAATATTGAATAGTTTCGGCATTCAAACTAGGAGCTGGTGCAAAGCGTGCTCCTGATTCTATGTTTTTAGTCCACTTTATCACTGTAAATTGTGCATGCTCATAATAAGAAATTCCAATCTCTAGTGTTTATGTAGGGCCGATGGAGTTATATGCTTTGCTGCAGTGGGAATATAAATTAAAATGACATAAAAGGCGCAGGTAAAGGAACGAAGGGGTAAACAGCTCCGGCTCATGTTGCCTCATTAAAAAGCCACAGAGAAATTAAAGCATGATTGTTAGCTAAATGAAAAAGGATCAAACCAACAGGGAAAGGAGCGCAATTGTTCTGAGCATCCAAGACAGCGTTAGAGAACAAGCAATCCTTGACAGTGCTTCCAACGATAGGGACTCTGCAATAAAAACCGCCCAGCCAAGGCTGTTCATAAGCTCTTTGTTTAGTTGCCAGTGAAATGCAGTTGGTTTTCCTTTTTGATTGTTTGCAAAGAAATCAAAGAGCCCCAGCTCCTCCTGGCTTTGGGTAATAAACGGCTGGCCTTGTACAGCAGAAATGTGTGCAGTTTTAAAAGCAATAACGATGTTCTTTTTAACTCTCCCAAACCCCATTAGCAGCTCTTGTAGATATTAGCAAATTAAATCTTGCATTTGGGTAAGTATTTCTGCTGGACAGGCTGACCGCAGACGAGCCCATTCAGTGTTGCTGGAATCATTCAGTGATGATGTGTGATTCAAGCAGCCTGAAGAAAATGGGCCAAACCGTTGTTACCGTGTCAATGGTCAGGCATAATCAGCCACGTTTTCCACGCCATTTTCGATAGACTCTATCATTCCGAGAAGGGGAGCGCATGTGGCTCATTATATGCTTCTTATTAGATGTAACCAGATGGTGCTGGGTTCTTTACAGGCCATACAATCTAACGTTAATGCGATGATGATAGGTCAGATGTGCAGTGGAGACGCCAAGGCTTAGAGTGGGAAGCAAAGCCAGAGCTTGAAAGTGTCAGTTACTCAGAGGCCACAGCAGTTGGAATAGAAATTGGCATGCCATTACCTGCTCTCTAAAACCTTTGGGGGGAATTCAGAGATTGCCTGCTGTCTGGCTCTTTGTGCTCTGGTAGCTCTGCTTGTCCACATCAGCCTTAGCTCTCAAAGATTGCTCCTAACCTCCAGCAAAGGGACGTCTTTTGCCAGGATCCCCGTGTTAGTCAGTG
Source organism: Mesoclemmys tuberculata (assembly GCA_007922155.1). Taxonomy (NCBI): domain Eukaryota; kingdom Metazoa; phylum Chordata; order Testudines; family Chelidae; genus Mesoclemmys; species Mesoclemmys tuberculata. Next base: position 2,761,178 of record ML675696.1, on the reverse strand, counting down.
GCACTCCTCTCCCAGGACATGTTAAAGAAGCAGCTTTCAAGCTTGCAGGATGGTGCAATGGTCGAGCTGCTGGCCTAGTAAACCTAGGAGCTGCATTCAAGTGTCTGCACCGCCACCAATTTCTGGTGTGACGTTGGGAAAGTTGCTGTGGGCCAGGTCCTCAAAGCTATTTAGACGCCTTATACCTGTTGGTTTTAACAGCACCTAAATATCTCTGAGGATCTGGTCCATCGTCCCTTTGAGCCTCGGTTCCCCATCAATGTCATGGGGATCAGAGCACTGACCAGTGAGGGTAATTACATTAAAGATGGCTCGCACGTCACGGTGATCTGTACGTGGTTGTACGGGCCCTGGAGCCCCTCTCCTCCAGGTCACCGTTGCTAATGCAGTGTAAAGATCTGTTCCCATTGTATTCAGCAGGTGTGATCATAGAATCATAGAATATTAGAGTTGGAAGGGACCTCAGGAGGTATCTAGTCCAACCCCCTGCTCAAAGCAGGACTAACCTCAGCTAAAGAACTGATCACAGCAAGTGTAGACGGACCTAGATCAAAGCTGGCTTGAGTAACATTACTGCTGAAGCCACAATGGCGGTAGCCGGGTCTAGTCCCACCCTCCCAACCCCCGGGAGCCTGGGTATGTACTTGCGCACTGCTGCCTATGGGGCCATGGCGTCAGTGCTGTTGTTATAGGAAGTAGCTAGATCAAAGCTAGCTCGGGACGTCTACACGAACTCCGTTCACGCCTCCCATTCACAGTGTAGACAGACCCTCGGGGTAATGACAAAAAGCTTCCACCAGTAGGTAACAGTTTGGTGGCTCGAGTTGATGGGTCTCAGGCCTGTTCTTATTAGACAGGGGTGCACACCCCAAGACTGTTGTCATTCATGGGGCATCTGGGCTACTCGGGGTAACTGTTGCTCTGATGTCCATACCTAGTGGGGAATGGAAAAAGCGGAGGGTGGGTGGTGGTTTTAAACTGGGGTCCTTCAGGCTAGACATCTCAATAAATGACCCCGAAACGTCCATGGCCGTCAGTGGTGTTGCATGGCTATAACCAAGTGCAGGCCTTGGCCCCAGAGAGGCATGCAAAAAACGAGTGAGCATAAAGCAAGTTGACACACAAAACATATGGCTGTCGCCAGCTGGGCTGCAGTCCAGACCAGGGAGCGGTTGTGTCACCGCCTGCCTGTAACCCTGGGTGCCTTAAATGCTCTGCTGTGATCACCAGAGCCAGCTGCCATGCATGCTGAATCCTGCGTGTACATACCCGGCACTCTGCCACCTTCACTGGGGTTAAATATTCCTTCCTTTCCAACCCAGCACTGGCTTGGTTTAGATTAAAATAAACCAAGTTTATTTGCAACCACACATAGGCTAAGTGAAGCCAAGTGCAAGAACTAAAGGGAGAGATGGTTACAGGAGAATAAAAGGGAAAACAGGCATGTAAAAGTCTAAAGCTTAATCTATGAAGACACAGTCTTTGTTTAAGATGGGTTTGCTCAGCAAATACTCTTGGTCTGACATGGCTGACTGTTTCTGAGTCAGGACGTCCCGCAGAGGTACAAGGTGCTGGTTTTCCTTGTCGCCTTAAGTAAAAGGTAAAGATGGCATCTCTCTCTGTCCCTTATATTCCCAAAGAATTGCCTTTGTCCGCAAAGACAGGGAGGCCTCCTGGGAATGCAGTCTGCTGTCTCTCTCTGGCGTGCAGGAGCAGTGGTAATTTTCTGTCACCTGAGTTCAGGCTCAAAACAAACCCCACTAGTTTGATCACTTTATGTATGGCAAACTCACATTCCTTTGCCTAGGGCAGACTTTCCTATCACCTTTACCTAGGCGAGACTGTCTTCTCAAACCTGGTCTAGTAACATTCTACAGAGGGAATTCATAACATTGCAGACAAGGCTAATGTGTGCATTTTGCGATGCTATGACTGACCCGTGTGCTATTAGTGACACCTCACAAGGCCTATTTTGTACAAACATCACTGCAATAGGATGTGGGGAGACTACAGGGGTGCGTAGGGTCACACTGGCACATGCTGCATCGCCTAGGAAATATGCAGAAAATGGAAAGCGAGGGAAAGGCAGATTAATAAATATCCACCTCACTTATTAAAACATGGGAGCCCTCCACAGCAGGGTAGGTCTTGCTCTTAGCCCAGCAGACCAAATGCTGAAGCTCGTAGTTGTAGGGTCCTGCTATCAAAAGCATTTCCCAGTGGTGACGAAGAACAGTGGGTGGATGCAATAAAGCACTGCACTCAGGAGAGCTGGGGTCAGCTCCTGGATCTGCCACTGAGCTCATTGGGAGACTTTGGGTGAGTCACGTGCCTCAGTTTCCCCATCTGTAAAATGAGGGTGGTGATACTTCTCCATCTCACTGGGGAGAAGATAAAAGCCACTGATGTTTGGAGGTACTAGGGTCATACCGAGATTGGGGGTCTGGTGTCAGTGGATAGTTCAACAGCCACTTTTAAACTGCCCTCTCAGCCAAGCTGACACTGCTGAACACAAGCACAAGAAGCCCACAGAAGAGGGGGAGAGTGAGTGAGTGCATGTGTGAGAGAAAGAGAGGCACACACACACACAGACAGCCTGTGTTGGGGACAGTGAATAGCGTGTGTTTGCACTCGTCCTGTCTCTTTAACAATCCCAATCCAAATCCCAACAATCCCAATGCAGAAGCAGCTACACAAACAGCTGATAGCTGGCGTCCCCTGTTAACCCAACTCCCTCAGCAGAGGCGAATCCAGTGCACTCGCAGGGGCAGGGAAAGGGACGAAACCCCCACTATGGCTATCACACTCCTCCCCTGTAGCTTAGGGCAGGCAGGACAGAATGTGAGTTAACTTGAAAACTTCCTGGGGCTTTGAAAGGGGAAGGGTGGAGGCAGACGGTGGCAGGGCAGCAGAGCTCAAACTGCTTACCAGAGCGGCACTCACAATGGCATGCTGGGATAATCAGGAGGCTATTTTCAGTGATATAACCTAAGGGCGGTGTCTACACATGTGCTTTTTCGAAAAAACTTTGCCAAAAAAGGCTCTGCGCCTTTTGTCAAGGAGGTTTTATTTTGTCGACAAAACAGGGCAGTTTTGTCAACAAAAGGATCATTGCAGTGTGTATGTTAGGATTGTTTTGTAGGCAAAAGGTGACTTTTGTCGACAAAACTCTCTAGTGTAGACCGGGCCTTAGACTGCAGTTGGTGTATAGGCAGACATCTAGGCAGAATTGGCTCCCAGGCTGACCCTCCCATAGTCTTAACCGGGGCTCCTTTGCTCCTCAATTTTAGGATTGGTGCTTGCCAGCAAGTAAGAACGGAGCAGCTCTGTTAGATCCTTGAGCCAGTCCCTGTGCAAAGCTAGAAGAGCGTCCCTGGTGGAGGCTATGTCAGATAGGTAATTGACCTTAGCCAAAAAGCGAGGTTTCCTTTCAGTAGCTTCAGTTTTAAAGGGTGGAAGCCAAAAGATTTTCAGATCGTGGTCCAAACCAAAGAAATAAATGAGGAAACAAGATCAAACGCCCAAGCGCAGTGCGGGGCGTTTGTTCCTGCTCAGCCATCTGTCACACACACTGCCTTCCGCCTGGGAACCTGCTCCAACAGTTCTGTTCCTTTCGCAAAAAGAAGGGAGCTCTCTGGTTTGTTTAAACAGCTTTGTGGGGTTCAAGCCTGTTTGGGTGGCAGATGCTGTCGCAGGGACGGTGCCGGGCAGCCACTCCGCTAGGCTGTCGCTTGATTAAACGACGAGTGCTAGAGGCCTTTGTGCGAAGGCAACGCTCTGCTCAGAATGGCACAGAAAGGCTGCATGCAATCTTTGTGCTTCATGGCCACATTTGGGATAGCAATTATGTGGTTGGTGGTTGACTAGTTTGCCTTACCTCATTGGCAAAATGGCACAGCGGGTTGGTTTAGAGCCAGAATTGGCTGTGAATAGCAGAGTGAAAAGGACCAGATTTTCAAAAGGATCCAGCTCCCATAATAATTGGACACATTTTCAAACACCCTGGGTGCATGTTGAGTTCTGATCTCTTTACAAAATCTGTCCCTGTGTGTCATGATGGGAGCTGCTGGGGGCCGGGCACTTGATAACCTGCCCCTGATTGTGGCTTCTGAGCCCTGGAAAAGATGGCCTAATTCTAGTGTCTATTCCTAAAGATGTGCTTGGAGCCCCAGAATAGAGCTTTTCTCGGGGGGTCATTGGAACAAAGTGGTCCTACTGTGCAAAAATACACAGCGGATCTGATCGGCTTGTATTCAGAATTAGGTCTGCTGCCGTTAGTGACAGAGGTGCGTTTTACTGTGTTGTGCTGCCGTTAGCCCAGCATGGCAGGCTCGGCATTGGGAGAGGTCACTGGAGTCTGTTGCTTCTTGTCCATCATCAGCCGAATTGTTTACCCAGTTGCAATCAGTTACACCTGCAAGCAATCTGAAGGCTTTAGGGTTTCCACGGAGGGCAAAAGTTGACCTGTTAGAACCTTTAGTATTGGTGATGATGCAAAAGGGGGGAAAAAAAAAAGCTTGAGTCTCAGATCCCAGGGGAAATTTGTAGGGCGGGCACCAACTACTCCTGTAAACTGGACACAGTAAAGATGGAGTCAATGAGAGATACTAAACATGGAATCTCCCCCTTCTTAACATGTCATTTTTACAGAGCAGAACTGCTCTGTAAGCCAGATCTGGCATATACTTTGCATTTGCACCTGGAAGGCTGTCTGTCTGAGTATGTGGTGTATTCTATAACTGTAGTTAAATATTTGGAAGGGATGCACAGCAAGGGGAGAGGGGGAGAAAGGCTCTAATCTATGGGTAATGGGATGTTGGCTCTGCTAGACATAGAGATTTGAGCTGAATAGCAGCAATCATTTTTCACACCCCTGTGTGACATAACTGCCTCAACCTAACTTTTTAGTGTAGACCAGGCGTAAAACTGTAGATTAGGCTTGCGAGCAGAGTAATGGAAGGATCAGAGTTGAATCGTTTGAAACAATAGACCAGTACAATACCGTCCAGTGTGCTGTAGAGAACAATCCTGCGCGGTTCCCCATATAAGGCATTAGGTGACCCAGTAATGACTTCAGAGTTTCCCCATCTCGGACCTGAGATGCTCTTGAAATCTGCGAATAGAACCCCATTTCTTCTCAAGAGAGCAGGAAAAGCCTGACAAAGCTTATGACAGTTCGTGGCTTGTAGAGCAAGGAGTGGGGAAGGCAATTCCTGTTACTGCTTTAAGCAGAAGCAGTAAAATGCATCACAAACAAATTACAGATCCAGGAAGCAGAGTTACCCAGGGGGCAATTCTTTTAAACTAGTTTAATACACATCTGTTATTGTTTCTTTGATGTCAAGAGCAGTTCACAAGTTATTTAAGGGTAACACCCCTGAGAGAGGTCTCTACAAGGTAGTAATTGGCTTCTCCTTGTGATTAAATGCTGAGACTTCACCCCAGGAACATTATTCTTACTCTAGGACAGCGAAAAGGAAGCTACCAGAAACCGCAACAGAAAAAACACAGAGAAATCATTCTGCTTGCATCCCAAGGCTTGGAATGTTCCCTGCTCTTCTCTCTTGGACTTACCTAGATGCCAGCCTGAGTGGGGTGAGGAATAGAGGGGTGAGGGTTGGATTTAGAGAAATAGATTATCAGGAGAGAGCAAAAGGAAAGCATGTAACCAGAAAGGAGTGACACAAAGAAGGGGGTCATTGGCAAAGGAGCCTTTCAGCTATAGGTTCAGATCCCAGCCCAGTTCAGTAGTGGCCCAGAAGCTCTTAGCTTCTGACAGCCATTGAGTGCCCCGTGTAAAGTGGGTCTCAGTCACTGATGGACAAGCCGGTGCCCATAATGAGCTTCTTCGGCAGCTGAAGGCGCTAGGCCAAGGAGATGTCAATGCCCTCTGTGGCCTCGTGGAGACCCCTCCAGGGCAGCGCGGAGGATGACTGCATCATGCTGCATTTGTTGTGCAGTCCGAAGACTTCTGAGCCCGACCTGTCACTCCAGACATTTCGCCAGTGCTGAAATGCATGAACAGTGAACAAACAGGGTAGCACAGACCTGTGCAGTGACAGCAACGGCTCTGTTTCAGAAAATTCATTTCTCTGGGATTCATCCTAGCAATGAGGGTCTGGAAGTGTTTGCAAGAGATCATCTAGACCAGCCCGCCGGGCTGAGGCACAACAAAGTAAATATAGACCATCCCTGACAGGTGTTTGTCCAACCTGTTCCTAAAAACGCCCAGTGATGGGATTCCACAGCCTGACTTCCCTAGGTAACTTGCTCCAGAGCTTAACTACCCTTATAGTTAGAACCTTTTCCCCAACATCTAAACTTAACATCCCTTGCTGCAAAATCATTCTGAGTTCTAATCCTGTCCTCCAGAGTGCTGGCAGCCCCTCCCAGCTTCGTGTCATCCGCAGATTTTAAACCTATTCTCCACTCCATCATCTAAGTCGTTAATGCAAATATTGAAGACCCAAGACAGACCTCTGTGAAACCCCACTTAATATGTTCTCCCGGTTTGACAGCAAACCAGTAATCTTTACTGTTTGAGTACAGTCTTTCAACCAGTTTTGCATCCAATTTATAGTAATTTCATCTAGACACTATTTTCCTATTTTGTTTATTAGAATGTCACATGGAACAGTGTCGATAGCATCACTAAAGTCCAGAGATATCACATCTTCTGCTTCACTCCATTCACTGGCTGATTACTCTGTCAAGGCAGGAAATTAGGTTGGGTTGGCATGATTTGTTCTTAACAAATCCATGCTGGCTGTTTCTTATCACCTATTATCTTCCAGGTGAGAACAAACTGATAGTTTAATCATTTGTTCTAATGTCTTTCCAGGTATCAAGGTTAGATTCCCCTGGTCTCCTTTTTTCCCTTTTTTGAAAACAGGCAAACATAGCACCGGAAGCTAGTGCAGCAACACCTTGTAAGGCACCCAAGGTGGCAGGGTGAGCGATGACACAAACCTTTACTGGTCTGACTTGCACCCCAAAGTGGGACCGTAGTCTTGGACGAATTTCATCAAGCCCTGCCAACTTGAAGACATTTAATTTACAGCTGCACCACTGTAGCACTCCAGTGTACACACTAACTATGGCGATGGGAAGGGCTCTCCCATTGCTCTAGTTAATCCACCTCCATTGACCTAGCGCTGTCTACACTGGGAGTTAGGCCGGCTTCGCCACCTCGCTGGGACAGTGTGGAATTTTCACACTCCAGAACAACACAGCTGGAGTGACCTAACCTTTTCGTGTAGACCCAGCCTCAGTGTTCTTTAAACTGTTCTTTCTCGAGTCTAGCCTAAGATCCTTCTCCTCTGTTGTTAATCTTAACCATGCTAAGCATCTGGTCACAATTCACTTCTTTAGTAAAGACTGAAGTAAAAAAGGCATTAAACGCTGCAGCCTTCTCTGTGTCATCTGTTATTTGCTCTCCTTCTCTGTTAAGTAGTGGCTCTACACATACTTTTACTTCAAATGTATTTATAGAAGCTCTTTTATATCCCTTACAGTTGTTAGTTCATTTTGTGCCTTAGCCTTTCTAGTTTTGTCCCTACTTGCTTGTGCTGTTCTTTTATACTCATTCTCAGCCATTGGTTCTTTTTTTCCACTTTCTATCGTTTCATTTTTGATTATCAGGTCCCAAAACCTTCCTCTAGCTCTATAGTGAGAGTTTAACAATACACAAACCCCGATTCCTTCCTGTGCCAAACCCTTTGAGTTGAGCTCGCTGGATGGCCTGAGGCACCCGCACTGCGGTTATAGGCATTGAGGGCAGACTAGACAGAGGATGCACACGTTTCTGACTGTTAAGAACAGCTGTAGCCATGCAATAGAAGATTATGATAAGGCCAAATCCTGTGCTCCTGAATTCTCACCTAGGCCACATTTCCACTGAAATCAGGACCGAGATGAGACTGCAGGTTAATTAAACTGCCCAATTCAGGGCAAAATCTGATAGGCTGCGGGGAGCAGGAAGGAATTCTCCTTTCACATACAGAGCACCATGGTGCTTTATGGAGGCAGGGAAATTACCAACCTCTGGAACATCAAACATTGGCCACTGCTGGAAATACTTGAGTATATGGACCCATGGTCTGCTCTGCGGTGTCCCATCCCATGTTCTATTGCGGCCCTCCGGCTGCAGTTCAGAAGATGGGCAGATCTCTCTGTCAGGTAATGGCCGTGCCACAAGTTGATGTTCAGATCACTTGCTGGGGGCATCGAAATACACCTTAACCAGGGGCCTGACCCTCACAGCAGGGATTCCCCATTCACCCATGGGGGAAGAACCGGGTGTCAGGAGACATTAAAGTAAGCTGACCTCTTTGGAACACCCGCAAAATCTAGTCGGTTCTTAGTGTATCATCCTTAGAGAAGGCCTGAGCAACTAAATTTGGATGCAGATCTGAAGGGCCCAAAGGTTATGTGGTGTTTGGGACTAACAGTTTGGTTCAGCCCATTTGAGAGACAAGAGCCAGTCCTGATATGCAGATCCAGTGCTCAGTCTGCAGACAAACTTCAGACTTTGGGGATGTTTGGATCTGGCTGCTTAGATACACGTCTATCTCTACTTGTCATCTCAGCCTCAGCTTTTTTTTTCTTTAAGGCCTGCTGTTCGGGTCTTTGGTTTTATTTTTCAAAACAGCTTCTTCAAAGAGCTACCGTCTTCCTTTGGGAAACCAAAAAATGTTTGTTCCTGAAACAACCCTGCCTCTAAATCCCATTTCTCTTTCTCATGCTTTACTGCTGCACAAGGACAGGTCGGTTCTGTAGCATTCAGCACCAGTGGCTGTCAAGTGAACAGGCTTCAGCTGGGATTCCCAAAACAGTGGCTAGCTCTTTGTTCATTACTTAGCCCTTCTTGCAGAGGCCTCTGCACTCTCTCGTTCCATCCAGGAACGGGAGAAGAGTGAGAAGGCTTTTCTCGTGAGGTCCCCAGCCCACGCGAAAGGAGGATGTGCCAGAAGAACTTTCAGGCCAGAAACCAAGAATTCTGTGTGGTGAAACACTGAGGTTTTGAAATCTGATTTTGTTCCGCCTCAGAACATGAACTAGATTTCTGACACGGGTCACATGAGTGAGAGAGAGACACACACACACACATCAAAAATAACCAATAGCCCAGGGGCTTGGGCATTGCTTTTGAACGTAGGCGACTCTCTGAATCAGACAAAGTAGGGACTTAAACCTGGGTCTCCAATACGAGTGCTCTAATAACTCACTCTTCTGGGGTCTCTTACTCCTTCCCTTTCACTGCCTTTGACCAGAAAGTCCTTCACATCAAAATGTATTGATTGTATGCATTGAAAAATTCATGACCGGCTCGCCTCACAGTCCATTGTTACAGATTCCAGAGATGGAGAGGAGGCTCCCTGCATTTGGGTACTTAACTGAACCAAAACTTCTACTCCTGCCGACCCAGTCACTGCTACTGAGACAAAACCTTGGACTGATGGACTGAGAGCAGCAGCCTGCCCGGTTGATAACACTGAGGATGTATTCGACACACGCACAGCCAGTAAACAAAAATAGGCTGTAATAATAAAACCTGATGCTTGTCCTTTGTGACCCCTAGAAATTACTTTATCTCCCTACCCACATTCCTCCAGCACATTCATAGAGTTGAAGGTTTCACAGGCTCTTTTGCATTCTACTTCCTGCTTTTATTATCGATGTCACATTTTGATCCCTTAGGTCAACATGGAAACACACATACAGTGTGTGTCTAACTCCCAGATGTTTCTAACCCCTTCAGAATCACCATTCTGAACCTGCAGCAGGTCAAAGATAGGACCATGGTAATAGATCTCGGTCATCAACTTCCAATTCTAGGCCACAGGCCTCCATCGCTTGATCCAAAGAATTGCAATCAACTGGACACACTGTAATTCTTCACTTCCTATCGTCAAGAAGATGTGCAGTGTTGCTGTTCTCTGTTAAATAGCTGCTATGCTCCACCACAGAGGTGGCTGCATTCCAGCGGTACACTAAACAACCTTTACGTATTACTGTAATAATAAGTGTTGGGAAGCCCAATTAATTAGTGTTCACAAAACACTTCGAGGTTCCCCAGTTGCAAACGGCAAACAAAGAACATCTCACTGAGGGAGTCAATTTCATTATTGTAGGGTCTATTTCTGTTGACAGCAATCATCAGTAATCACACCCATGTGTGGGATTGCTCAGCTGTCCTGGCAGCATGCAAGTAACATCTCCTCTGCCTCTCTCACTCTCTCCTCAGATCTGAAAGGTGTGGTTTCAGCCAAGAACGATATCCGTGTAGAGATTGTACATAAGGAGCCTGCCTCAGGCAGAGAGACGGAGGAACACCCAACTATCAAGCAGCTGATGGTAAGGATTGATTCCCTTTTCTTTCATGTGCTACTCTGGGTAACCTTTGACAATAATAAGCGCAGGCACACTAACACCCGCTGAAGGCAATGGATGCTCTTCCAAAATCTTGCACATGGCTCTGAGTTGTAAGTTTCACTGCCATAAAAACTCCTCGAGTGCAACTTTGCTAATGAAGAGGAAGAGGCGGGAGAGGTTTATTATTGTAGCTCAGCAGCGCACAGGGCTAATTGCAAAGAAAGTTTGCCACCTCAATAGGAAAATTGCTGCAAACTGCAAATGGACACACAGTAGGCTGACCAATATAGAATAATAAACTAATTAGTGAGGAGCAACTGTGCTAGTCTGAAAAAAGCCTTGGAGATTTATATGTGCAAAAAAAAAGCGTATTTGCCTGTAGTCGTTTGCAGGTAGAAGTTGTTAATTTTGCTAATGTCCCGCCGTCCCGGTGTGCCACTGTGCCATGTCAGGACCTGCAGCTGCTGTGCCTCATGCTCTCGCCTCGTTAGATGGCAATAGCGGAGATACAGTTGAGAGAACTGTAGGAAGTGGCATGGTAAGTCTGGAGGTGGGGCACTCCTCTCAAAGCTGCTAGGGAGCCCTGGGAGGTGCTGTCTTTCTGGTGACATGTCAGATTAGATCCTCTGGGTCAATCAAAACTCTGTGGCCTCTAGAAGCCCCTGGCCTGGTACCAGTGGGGGTTAATACATCCTGCATCCTTGTCCAGTGGACGGGTGGCTCATACTGGGCACTGCCTCTGACCTAAGGGTATTTCTAACCTGCAGAAAAGGTCCACAGCCCCAAGTCTCAGAGCCCAGGTGTGAGGCCTGGCAAGGGGGCTGGGTTTGGCAGCCGTGTGGGAATGGCTATTTTAGCACCATAGCACAAGCCCGAGGCAGTAGACCTGGGCTCTGGGACTCTCTGCCATGGGAGATTTTTTTTGCGGTAGGCATGTACCCTGCGTCATTGGTTCAAAACTAGCCTCGGTCATTTGTGACCGAACGGCCTCACCATCGGCTGGGGAGCCTTTGTGAAGTGAACTGGTTGGACTGGGCGCCTCGGGGCAGCTGAGGAAGAAGAGCTGTCTGCACCCTGCTTGCCAAGTGTTGGGCTGGTTATCTCCATTCTCTGGGTCATGGTGGGACTATATTGACTGGGATGGTTTGGCACAAATTTGCACTGCCATGACCCGTGCAGTCCGTGTCCTGTGGACTTGCTGGTCTGTCTGTTAGACCCTATTCACCGGCACTAGATGAAGCTGAGCATTAGCTGTGCTCGACTCAAGACTCAATAAGCCAAGGTGATGGCACCGCAAGCAGTACCTGATAAGGGAGAGTGACTGCGATTACAAGCCTTATAATGGAGAGCAAGAGACGAGTGCAGATATCTGATATTTCTCCTTATTCTGACACTGCTAGTGTGGCCCACTAACTGAATGGGGAATTTTCTGTTTAGCCTTTAATTCTCCATGGTGCTAACACACTTTCCCCCATACAGAAGCACAAGAGGGATGAGCTAAGATCAAATATAGAAAATACCAGCTACAGTGAAAGATCTGGGTGTGGAACAGCTGACCCAGAACTTAAAGGGGACCCATGGGAATGTCACATGTGATTGCAGGACTCTTCTGTCTCTGATTAGATTATTCAGTATTTATTTATTTCTAACAGTGTCCTCAAAGTGCCTGGAGCTTGCACCCATGCACTGCTCCAAGGACCACCACGTTAAAAAGGACGATTCTAAGATCAGGGAAGCAGCTTCCTCCAGGGAGGGCACAAGCATGGGACAGGAGGCCCAGGTTCTGTGCCAGGTGCCGTAGATGTGATATGGGGAAAGGCATGTCCCCGCTGAATGGTTCAGTTATCTGGCTGTGAAGGGGAAAAAATGATCAGTTCTCAATACAGCACACTTCAAATGGACCAGGAGCTAGATAACGGACAGATGTCAAAACATAGCTGTCAGGGGGGAATCAAATAGTGGTATTTCTCGTGGAATTCTACAGAGATTGGTGCTGCGGCCGACACTTTTGAACATTTTTATCCATGATCTGGAAGTAAATATAAAATCTCTGCTGATAAGATTATGGATTACACAAAGATTTGCAGAGTGGTGTAGAACGATAAGGGCAGTCAAAGAGGGCAGTCTGAATTGTTTGGTAAACTAGGCCCATTCCTACAAAATGTGTTTTCATACAGTCAAATGCAAGGTCACCCATCTAGGAGCAGGGAATGGGAGGCAGTACCCTGGAAAAAGTGATTCTAAAAAAGGTTTTAGGGGTCATACCAGACAAACAAGTGAACCTGAGCTGTGGGCAATGTGGCAAAAAGGGCTAATGCAGTCCTTGGATGTGTAAACGGGGGAGTAATGAGTAGGAACAGTGATTCCACCTCTCTATATGACATTGATGAGACCCATGCTGGAATACTACAATCAGGTCTGGTGTCCACATTTTTTCAAGGATGTTGAAATATTGGAAAGGCTGCAGAATAGAGCCACAAAAATTGAGAGCTGGAAAAAATGCCTTATAGGAGAGCGTTAAAAAGCTTGATTTGTTAGTTTATCAACCAAAAAGAACTGACTTGATTACTTCTTTCCACAACGCACAGTCATCCTGTGGGAACTCAATGCCAGGGGATATTGTGAAGGCCAAAAGTATAACTGGGTTCAAAAGAAGAATGAGATACATTCAGGGACCTGACTTTCAAAAGGCTGAGTCGGCATCCACCCATGCACCCACTGTGCTGAGCTTCTTTGAAAATCTGGCCCATAAAAATCTGAACTCATGAAAATCTGGTCTAGATCATGCTTGGTTCTGCCATAAATGCAGGGGACTGGACTAGATGACCTCGTGAGATCCCTTCCAGTCATACAAGTCTATAATTCTATAAAGCTTTGCAGGGAAAAGAGAGACAGTGCCCCTCATCCAAACGAGTAAATGCAAGCCAAACAGGACAAGGGCATTAAAACAGCTTTTACAAATATATCAAGGCAGAAGAGATACTAGAGAGAGGGTGCGTTGGTAAATGAGGCAAACGATGAAATCAATTATGACTCTAAAAATCAATGAGGTCCTGACCTCCAGACATAAAAATAAATAAATCTGTCTTTGACAGGAAAACTGAAAGAAAGTAGCTTGAGTAACAGCGAAGTAATGCAGCCTCTTAGTGCACATGTGCATAAATAGGTGTAGGAAAAGTGGGAATCATGCCATCAAGGAGTAAAAGTCACCCTGGGGTAAAGTTACTCGTGTGCATATGTTTTTCAGGCTCATGTCCTTCTCTCCCACCCTTCATAGGGTGTTTGTCTTCTTTAAGAAGTTCTCTTCCGGCATGTGCCTGGCACATCGTAGGTGATGCTGGAAAATGGATAATATTTAACAAAGCAGGGCTTAGACAAAATGTACATATGCAAATCAGACAGACAACGTGATGATACTGAACTTATAGATGCATGGGTAATTATTTTTGAAAAGCCAAGGAAGAGCTGTGGAGGTCACAGATAGCTGGAGAATAACAAATGGCACCAACTTTCAGGCAAGCCTGGCAATTGCTAGCAAGGGAAAACCCTTAGAGGGGAAAGGAACCCTTAGCTACATGCAGCAATGGCTCTGTAAGGAGCAGATCGTACCCGGCAAACGTGGTTGCTTCTCTGAAAGAATGACAAATTAGCAGATAGAGGGATGCACTGGCTGTAGTAGGTTCGGAGTTGAGTGGAGCATTGGACACAGCATTCCAGGAAGTCTCCCGGATGTAATTCAGACAGGTTTGGATGGGCTCCTTGGCATGTTGATGGAAGGCCTGTAAAAAGGTAATGATCAACAGCAGTGTGTGGCGTGGGGAGGAGATGTCGTCCAGTGGGCGTCGCAGGTATTGATGCACTGAGGTCTGTTTTATTTAACATCTGCATTAATGATCTCTATGGGGAGCACTCACCACCCTGAAGAAATTCACAGCTGATGTGAGATTGTGAGGTGTGAACACGAGGGAGGGCAGAGCGAAAACTCACAGGGACGCAGAGAGGTTAGGCATTTGGGTGGGAGATACTACGAGAATCATCTTGGTGGGGAGGGAGGGGGAAATAATTTGGACTCTCGGGTTTCCATGGCAGGGTGAGACCTGGGAAGCAGGAAGAACAAGCAAGATCTTGGGGTGATAGCAGAGAGGAGTTTGCAGTGAGAGATGGTAGGGGAAAAGGTCAGTGCAATTCCGGCCAGCACTCCAGCGGCGTAAATCAGGGAGGTGTCAGTCGCCCCGGACCTGGCGCTGGGGAGAGCTCGTGGGATATGAATGATGGTTCTGGGCGCCTATAGGGAGCCTGAGAAATGGGAATGTTCAGAGGGTGGTTAGAGAAGGGCGACGCAGCATAGGGGAGCACAGACTTGAGGAGAGAATGAAAGAGGCAACGTCTATTGCTTAGCAGGGAGGCTGGCAGCCCACCAAGACCAGAGGGATTCATTAGGGTGGCTACAGAGGTAGAAGTCGGGGCCAAGGGATGGAATCAGAAAGGATGGATTGACAGTGAAGTATCAGGAAACGTTTCCAGATGGTCAGATGCATCCAGCAGTGGAATTGTCTCCCGAGGGAGGTAGTGGAGCCTCATCAGCATTTTAAATCCAGCCTGGCCAAGCCTGTGGTCAGGCATCGTGCACTGGGTTAAGGGAACAGACTGGATGATCTTTTCCAGCTCTAATGCAGGGAACAGCCTAATCTAGTGAGTAGAGTCAAGCACAGGGAGGTGGGAGATCTGAGTTCTGCTCCCACCTCTGGCACTGACGATGTGTCCTCCCCGTACCTCTGTCTGACAAAGTCCCTCAACCTCACCGGCTTTGCTTTGCAGTTTTACAGCGCAAGAGCCAGTCCTATTCGCTTGGTGCCTCAGACCCACAGGGCGCCCACGCCTAGGATACTGGCCATTTTGCCCTACTAGAGATTGTCCCTTCCGTTACCAAGAAAGCTGCTGCTGCTGCCAGATTTTATGCTGGTGACACGTGATGCCTGTACCCATCTCGCCCTTAACACCCTCTTCCCCCCTGAGCTCAGACAGATGTGGGTCGCTGTGACTCATGAATGTCCTGGAGGCAGGGCTCAGGAGTGAGGAGGAGTGCCAGCAGCTGCGTGGCAATGGGCTGGGGTATTTTGGGGCGTGCCCTTTGTAGGCAGCGCTGAGTGAGATGAGCTCTGCAAGTGCCATGAGATCTCCCTTCTTGCATCAGGGGTTCCTAGAACAAGAACATCCTTCAAAGAGGTGCAAAAGAACAGTCTGGGAGCAATCTATCACCCTAACCCAGAGCGTGGCTTCCTTGACGCCAGCCTCTCCAATGCAGTGGATACCTGGGGGGTGTGGAGTCTTCTCCTAAGAAGTCCTTAAGTTGCAGGAGGGGAAGGCAATGTGCCCTGGTGGCTAGGGGACTGGGCTGGGAATGCGGGGACCTGGCTGTGCTCGGTGCTTGGGCACTTTCACCTACGGTTCCCTGCTTATCGTGTGTCTGTTCAGGTTGATTGTGAGCTGTTTGAGACCTGGATTCACTTTTTGGCTAGGGATGCGTTTGGGGTTTTTAAATATTTAAATGGTCACAACCGAGTGCGGATGCAGTTCTGCCGTCACAAAGGGCCCTCAGGCCACGTCTACACTAGGAGTGTACCAGCAAAGTGCACGCAGAAGCAGCTTATACAGACAAAGCTTTAACCAGGATGGATCATTCCACCACTCCCCCGAGGGCTACCTGACGGGCACCATTTGGGGGGATGGGGCAGGCTCCTGTTTCTCCCACACACACACACATCCCCCTGCCCCTCGGGCTTGTACTGGAGGTCTGATCACGGCACACGTCCTAGCTCCCGACTGAGCTCTTAACTGCAGGGCAACCTGTGGAATGTGATTCTGCTCGGCAGAGGAGAGGGGCTGTTCCCAGCTTGTGCCATGGGGCGGGGTGTCGGTGTTTGGTTTACAAGCAGAGGCAAGGGGATTAGGGTAAGAAAGGGCTGGTGATTAAATGAAGGGTCTGGAAGTCCTTAGATGAGCCTGTAAAACAGGAATCCCTGGAGGAGAGGGATGTGTTGAAGAGAGAATGCAGGAGGGGACTCAGAAGAAATACAGCCCAGTGGCGTATCGTGGGTCTCCCATGCCAAGGGGCCAAGCCCGCATTTACGCCCCCACCTCACACCTTCCCCTGCGCAGGGCAGGAGGGGTACCGGTGCTGCCCCCAGTTGCCCCAGGGAACAGGGGTCTGTACCTGTGGGGAGGTGGGGGGTGTACTAGCACTAACACGCCGTGTGGCACCTCTTCTACTCCAGCCCCGAAGCCTGGGGGCCGGGGGGGGCCGGGCCAGCCCATCACAACAGGCTGGGGGGGCTGTGGAAGTGGGAGCAGCCACCCCTCAGCCTCCTGCACCCCCATCTGTCATGAAGGGCCGGCCCGGCCCCCCGCACTTACCCACACGCCAGCCCTGCACTGGCTTGGACGAGGCAGCCTCAGCCCCAGGTGCCAGGGCAGCCCTTCCTGGTGCACAGGGGATGGGGGTGCCAGCCTCTTGCATGCCCCCCATTCCCTGTGCATCGTGAAGGGCCAGCCCGTCGTCCCCTCCCTTGGGGCGCCACTGATGCAGCCCAGCCCTCTGCGCCAGGGTACGTTCAGGAAAGGGCGAGGGGTGAAAAGAAGGGGCCAAAACCCAGGGAATGGACAGCAGTGGTATAAGTTCCCACTCTACCCATGGTGCTTACGTGGCCCCATCACGGCAGGATCTGGGCACCTCGCAGTGTCTAAGCTAGTCCTCACGCTGCTCGCTGAGGTGGGCCGGGCTGATATCCCCCCGTACAGAGGGGTGCTGAGCTACTGAGGCACAGAGACGAAGGGCCAGACTGCCAAAGGGATTTAGGCCCCAGTGGGATTTTCAGGAGAGCTTGGATGATGAGGGGCTTTGTCAAGCCACCAGTGCCTCATTTCACCTTTGGGTGCCTAAAAATCTTTGAGACTCTGTCCCTCAGGCACTGGGCTGAGGTCATAGGGGAACTCCAAGGGCGACGTAGACCCCAGGTCTCTCAGGGTTAGCTCCCTATCCACCGGCCCAGCCGCATGCTGCAAAAAGAGGACTCTGAAAGGCCGGGGCAAACCAAGGCCAGTTCTCTGAGACCCGTGTAAATGGTCCTAAGAGGCCGGGAAGGACGGCATGATTGACTGCATGAAAAGCTTCACCGCGGTCAGGAAGATGACGAGGGAAAGAGAGAGGACGAGAGTCAGATGATTCTGCCCGGGGCTGGGGTGTAAAGCAATGGCCGCTGTGAAATTTTACTTTTTATCTGAAATCCATTTTGTTTCGTCGGGAGGATGAAAAAGTCTCGTATGAGTATCAGGTGTGTTTGTGCCTCAGATTGTTAGGGTTTCAGCTGTGTTCAGGCCACTTCCAGAACAAAGAACAGAAACTGCATCCACAGAGTCCATAAAGCCGACGATTGCTCTAATAATTTGTATTGTTCCCTGAGCGCCATCTGTGTGTTCAGCACGCGTCAGAACAGGTCAGATAATGCCATCCTGAAGCCAATGCATATCAAATGTGTAGCCCTGGATAAGATGGCTAAGATATTGAAGTGTGAAGTATGCAGTTATGGAGCACATGTTGTTATCGATGAGAGGAGGTGTTGATGGCAGTAAAAATTTTAGCTGATTAAGAACTGGAAGATTTGACCCGCCAACTTCTTTTCAAGAAGAAAAGCTGTTTGTTTTCCTTTCCTGCCCGCAGCATGCCATTTTCTTGGTGTTTAGTTTTAAATGTTCTTCTGTGAGAACTGTCGTGTTGTGTTTAAGAGCCTTTTGGGAAGTAACTAGCCTTTAAACAGACGTGAACAGTGTTGCCAGCTCTCATGCTTTTGTCATGAGTCTCATGATCACGATTCTTTCCTTAAAGCCCCAGCTCCTGGAGTCATGTGGATATGTGATGATTTCAGCCGTCAGTCTCAAAGGAAAAGTAAGTTTCTAGCCCTAGGGGCTGTGGAGAAAGCTTCAAAATGTAACTCCAGGGCACCCTAATGGCTCAAAAAGCAGAAGGCAAATAAAAAGAACACCAAATCTAGTATTATTTTTAAACTCATGAGTGTGGGTGGCACTGACTTTTGAACCGTTGGGATTGGCAATAAAAGTGTCAGGCCTGTCCCCTGACACTGGACTGTGTCGTCAATCAAAGTCAGCAACAAAGCCATCTGTCATGCCCCCCCC
The DNA here is from genome assembly GCA_007922155.1 of Mesoclemmys tuberculata. NCBI lineage: Eukaryota > Metazoa > Chordata > Testudines > Chelidae > Mesoclemmys > Mesoclemmys tuberculata. The sequence goes on along the minus strand of ML675696.1, from coordinate 2,742,614 downwards.
CCATTCTCCCACCCCCGCCGACAAAACGGCCCTGTTTTTTCGACAAAATAAAACCACCTCAACAAGCGCCGTAGGGCTTACATTGGCCTAGGCCGAGTTAGGGCAACGCTGCATCCCCTTACAGCACGGAGGTGTGGCAGGTCCGGGGCGAGCGTCGTTGCATAGTGGGCTGGGGCCTATCCGGGGCTATCATCGTTGCACGGGGGTGGAGCGGGCGCGTGTCAGGGGCAGGGCGGGGGCATGACAAATGCGTGTCTGGGGCTATCGTCATTCCATTGGGGGTGTGGTGGGGCGGGGCGGAGGCATGTCCGGGGCTATCGTCATTGCATGGTGGGGGGGGGCCGGGGGGTGTCGGGGGCTATCACCATTGAATAGGGGGCGTGGCGGAGGCGTGTGGCAGAGGTGTGTCCAATGTTATTGTCATTGCATGTGAGGCGGGGGTGTGTCAGGGGTGGGGCAGAGGCGTGTCGGGGGCTCTCCTCATTGCATGGGGGGTGGGGCTATCGTCATTGCATGGGGGTGGGGTGGATAGGAGGCAGGGCGGAGGGGCGTGTCGGGCTAGGATCGTTGCTTAGGGGGCAGGACGTGGGCATGTCAGAGGTGTGGTGGGTGCGTGTCTGGGTCTGTCGTTGTTGCATGGGGGGAAGGCGCGGAGGCATGTTGGGTGTGGTGGAGGCCTGGCCCAGGCATGTCTTAGGCATGTCCAGTGCTATCATCCTGGCATAGGGGGCAGGGCGTGGCGGCAGTATATCCAGGGAGATTGACTGTGCACAGGGGATGGGGGAGTGGCGTGGCGGTGGCGTGTCTGGGGCTATCGTCGTTGCATGGCGGCAGGGCAGGGGGAGTCAGGGGTGTCAGGGGCATGGCAGAGGCGTGTCTGCAGCTGTCACCCCTGCACTGGGGGTGGGGGATGTGTGCAGACTGTCTCACGTGTGCAGGGGAAGGGCGGGGCGGGGGGATGCCTCACATGCATGGGGGCACGGGAGGCACTGAGGCAAGTGCATAGGCTGGGAGGGCGTCGCCAACAGGGGGAGGGCTACCTCCCCAGCCGGGGGTGTCAGCTTCATGGTACCAGCGTGGCAGGGGTGTCCCAGGGGCCTGCCCGAGGCTCGTCCCAAGGTGCCCCCTTGCACCCAAGTGTTCTGCAGCCATGGCTGGGGGCAGGGGATATCGGGCAGGTCCAACGCTTCCTCCAGGGCACAGGGGCCGTGTAGGGGGCAGTGGATGCACAGCAGGCCCCTCCCATTTTTTTGCAGGATTTAATTTGTCCTAGATGGACTCTGCTCCTTTGTGCCTGCTCTCCCCGGCCGTGCCCACACCCGTCCAGCCCCTGCTCCCGGATTCTTCCCCTTCAGAATTAGGATCTGGCTTGAGCGCCAGCGGGGGCTTTTTTCCTATAGCCTCTCCCCCTTAGAACGGTAAATAATAAAACTTACTTTGAATATCCCTGTTAGCGCTGTGCCTGTAAAGCCCTAGCCACCTTGGCTTTCAAGTTGTTGGCATTAGTAAAAACAATTTCACCCCTCCCTGCACCTCTGAGACGAAAACAAAGGTGCAGCTTTTGGCTTCTGTTACCCACCAGCCAGCCCGCTGTGTTAGGTTTTGACCTGCCTCCGGTTGAAGCTGCCAGGAAGCATCCTCCAACATTATAATTAAATTCCAGGACAATAAATACAGCTCACGTGGCGGCAGGTGTGTAACTTTGACTGCACCCGTGTGGCAGCATTCATCACTTGCTGTTGGCTAGGGACTCAACTGGGCAATCCAGAGGGAAAACTCTTTTAAAAACATATTCTCTCCCCTCATGAAACCAAAGAATTTAATATCCGGTCAGTTGCATGCAATACCCCAGCTGAAAGCTGCTTCATTTGACTGCGTTAAAGCAGTGAAGCCTTCAACGTGCAAAGGATTAGAGTGTGCAATGCTGGAGCTAGACCAGGTCAGGCCAGCTAGAAAGAGACAGGAAGGGCCCATGATTACCATGGAAGCCTGAATTCCACTTCTTGTTCTTCCTGTGCTGGATGCAGGATCTTGGGCGCATCACAGCACAGCTCCGGGCTGGAGCTGTAAGAAGGAGGAGAATAGCACGGCCCTGCCCCACCCAGGTACTGTGAGGTGCTCTCATATTATGGTAATGGAGGCCAGGTAAGTACGCAAGATTAATAGACAGGAAGCAGGGCTGATGGTTGGAGGGGATGCCTGCCAGAGGTATTCTAGCCGACCCAGCAAGAATTCGTGCAATGGCAGCCCTGCTAGAACAGGCACTCAGCCTGCCTTTACACTCTGGGCCCGTGTTACATACAAGGCTGGCACAGGGTCTCATTCACCCAAGCATAGGGCCTCTTTGGTGCCAGGGCTGGGGATAGTTCTCCTCCAGTCTAGTGCCCCCTTCTGTCCCTCACTCACCTTGGGGCCCATCTCGCCCTCTGGCCTGGTCACTATACAGTTTTCCCCTTCCAGGGTAATGACATCTTGCCAGACCGACGCAGATGCTGTCTTCACCAGCTTTCCCACAGCTGGTAAGGAAACACAGGCCCACCCGTACTGCAGGTTCCAGGCCCAGAACCCTCTCATCAACAGCCACATTGGCACAGTCTCAACCCTGGCCGCTCTTTCCCCAGGCTTCATCCAGAGGCTTCCTTCCCCACAACTCACCCCCCAGACACTAGACTTTAGGAGTGATTACTGAAAACCAATGTCACCCCCCCAAAAAAGTTCCTCTGCTCCCAAGAGACCGGCCCCAGAGCCAGCTTAGTAGAGGACTCTCACGCTGTCCTTCCCCGCCCTGCAGCAGTACCTCGCTTGTGGCTGGCAGGAATGCTTGCACCTCTCCTATCCCGGCACCTGCCCAGGCTTGGTTGGGTCCTACACTGGCTCCTCTCAGGGCTTGCCTTAGTGGCAATGACTCATCTGCCTCCCTCTCAGATGGTACTGGCCATTTGGCTAGGCATCCTGCTTCTAGCAGCAGCCAGTCCAAAACATCTCCCTCTGCATACCTGGCCAGATCCTCCTGCCCTGAACTCTGCGGGCAATAAGCTGAGCCCACGACGCGCTAAGCTCTGTTCGGCCCCGCTGCTGCCAAGAGCTGTAACTTACTAGAGCAAACCAGATCCAACCCACAGCAGAGGCACCCACGCTGGAGGGGAAAAGACAACAGCAGCCTCCAACTGTAACTGCAGGAGTGTAAGCTGTAGGACGGAGCTCGGGACGGCTCCCTGCGCAGCTAAGATGACTCCCAAGGACAACAGACAAAGGCTGCTGGCAGACAACGCTGCCAAGCAGAATTAGAGACTGTCTTAGTGTGCCCAAGCTCTGGACATGCCCTTGTATTCAGCTGTCCTGCATGGCAGCCACTCAGCTTTAACAGCTCTGTGGGCAGCTTTATCTGCGTGGCAACAGCACGACCCAAAGACAAAAGCATATGAGTGTCTGAGGCCATATGGTGGCCAGGAACCCAGGACCGGACAGTGGCAGAGAGCTGGAAGACATGTAGAGCAGGGATTTAACAAGCAGAGCAAAACTCCCACTCACCAGCTTGCAGAGAAAGGCCTTTCTCCGGGACATGGGAACAGCAGAGGGCTGAGAGGCCAGAGGCTGTCAGGGAGAGAATATTAGCTATTAAAATACACACATCCGATGCCCTCTTCTCTGCATACCTATCTGCTCTGGGCTCAGCTTGCTTCGATGGGGAGCGCTCTCAGGCAGGGCCGGGTCAGACGTGGGAGGCAGCACATTGTCGGCACAAAAGTGAGAGCTACAGGCGAATGAGTCCAGCCCGATTGTCAGCTCCAGCTTGGCGGCCCTGCAGGCCGAAGGCCTGTATTATCCATCCCCCCCAGGACAGCACTGCATCCTTGACTTGCAAGCGTGAGCATAAGCAAAGCCTGATTTCCAGCCGCTCATTGATGCTATATACAATACACCACCTGGGGGACCTCTCCCTGCGACGCCCTGACCGTCAGCACAAAACCGATCCACCCGCGGCCCACAAGAGCGAACACCGCCAGGCTCAGCAGCGTTACACCAGGAACGAGGCTGCTGCCTTGATGCTCCAGTCGAAAGCAGCTGCCCGTGCACAAAGCTGGAGCTGGGCCCCTTTCTATGCGTCTCATGGCATTTCTTCAGTATAAAATGGCACCGGCGATGTTTCTGCCAGCACTTAATGCAGATATTTCTATCCCTGGCCCTGTGGTGTCTAGTCGCTCCTTGACAACGCAGTCAGTTAAGTAAGCTAGCACTTTCCAGCTTCAGAAGAGAACACCACGCTGCACTCAGATAGCTCCTTTCACCCGAGGGGCTTTCCAAAGCTTAGCTCATTAAGCACCCCACCCCCAGGATAGGAAGTATTACCCCTTCAGTGACAGATGGGGAAACAGAGAGCACAAGTGATTTGCCCAAGGTCACACAGCAAGGCAGTGGCAGAGGCAGGCACAGAATGCAGAACTGCACCTTCTGTCGTGTGCTCGAATCACTAGCCAATGCTCCCTCCAAGTGCTTTACAAGCCTCAATCCTTCAAGCATCTTTGGGTTAAGTTGGTAGCTGAGTACTGTGATCGCCATTTGACAGGTGGGGAAAGCGAGGAAGAGAAGGTAAATTCCAAAGCTGAACAGACTCACCTCCGTGCCAATGCTAAGACCTTCTCTCTCCGTTCCCTTTGCCACACCGCCATCCCTCAGGTGGGTAGTAGGGATCTAGGGCCATGCGTTCTGTCCCCTTGACCCATTCCATCCATGCCCCAGAACCGCCCACCCCGGGTCCACTCTGCGGCTCAGGCAAGGACGCCCGGCTCCAGTGCTGTCAATGCAGCACCTCAGCTATCTCAGTCAGGATCTAGCCCGGCCAGGATCGTGGCCCAGGCCAGGGGACATCAGGGGCAGGGCATCGCTTTGCACCAGGACCTAGTCAGGAATCGCTGACTTACTGTCGGATGAAAGAGAGAGCAAATGAACCTCCCTGACTGCTAATGATGAAGACAGACTGTACTAAACTAAGCCACAGTGTAAACTTTAAAAAAGGTCACGTTAATGAATGGCTTAATTCAGGGATTATAAATTAACCGAGGTGACTTTGCTTTATGAACTGCTCCTTTCTGGCTCTACCCCTCATCTGCGCGGCGGGTCTCTCCCCCGCACAGCATCCATGCTGGCGGGGAAAGCTGCTCTCGGCTCATGGGGGCGCACTGCCCCCTAGCAGCATTAGGGCACCACTGCAGCTAACAAGAGAACATTACCCCCCCGGAGCAAAGAGCACCTCACTTTGTGATTCATCCGGTGGCCGATGCAGAGTCTCAGCGTTTCATCGGCTGGCGAAGCTGCACTGTTAGGACTCTGGCCGCAAAACCACATCAGGCCCCTGAAGAAGAATAAAGGAACCGTTTTACAAGAAGGAAGTGGTAGGAACAGAGCAATAGGATGCTCAAGTGAATCCCCCGCCCTGTCATGAACTTACTGTGGCCATGAGACTCACAACTGTCTGTACCTCAGTTTACCCCTCCGGGTGATAAGATTCCTAGCAGGGGGGTAGGCTGAGCCAGTCAGTGTTTGTAAAGCGCTCTGCAGATGGTGAGCGCGTCGGGGCAGGGACCGGCTTTTTGCTCTGTGGCTGTATGGTGCCTAGCATGAAGGGGTTCCTAGATGCTACCTCAGTAAGGTAATAAATCAGTATCTGAATCTTTCCTGCACCGGCAGATGTCGCTAAGGGCACAACCATCCCTGACAATTGTGCTGAAATGGCTCCCTTGTTGTGTGTCTGTAAGGTTTACCAGGCGGATCGCTGCTCTAGCACTCAACCCCCACCCTGGAGGGCCAGTGGGCTGCACTCCATCTGTCCCATGGCCCTTTGACCTGTCCAACTTGGGTGGCCCTTAGAGGAATTAAAGCACCCCCCAGCATAGCGCTCAGGGTCAATGCAACTCATAAGCATTCCCATCGCGTCACGGCGCAGCGCAGAGGAGGGTAGATAATCAGCAAGAAGAGGAATGACAAAGTGTTATCATAAGAACAGCCAGACTGGGGCAGACCAGTGGTCCGTCTAGCCCAATGTCCTGTCTTCCAGCAGTGGCCAGTGCCAAACGCTTCAGAGGGAGTGAACAGAACAGGGGATCATCGAGTGATCCATTCCCAGCTTCTGGCCAGCAGAGGCTAGGGCCACTTCAGAGATTGTTTTTACATCCGTGCCCATCCTGGCTCCTAGCTATCCTCCATGAACTTAGCTAGGCGTTGTTGGTTTTTTTTTAAACACTGTTGTAGTCTTGGCCTTCACAACAGCCTCTGGCAAAGAATTTCACTGGTTGACTATGCGTTGTATGAAGAAATACTTCCTTCTGTTCCTTTTAAACCTGCTGCCTGTCACTCCCCTTTGGTGAGCCCTGGTTCTTGCATTAGGAGGCGTAAATAACACTTCCTTATTCACTCTTTCCACACCGGTCATGATTTTATAGATCATTTGGGCTGGGGATTTTACTGCCTGTTGCTTGCAGTTGTCTCTGAGGAGCCTGCAACGAATATTAGTTTCTGTGTCATCACTTTCCCTTCCCTGGCTAGCCAGCACAGCCACAATTCCCTCCAGGGTGTCTCTACGGGAGCCAGTGGGGGAGGAGGGACAGACAAAACATTAGCCCAGCTTAACCAGTGAAACTAAGTCTCATAGACTCATCGGCTTTAAGGCCAGAAGAGACCATCATCGCCACCTAGTCTGACCTCTTGCACATTGCACGCCATAGGTCTCCCCCAGACCTCTGCTCAAGGTAACTCTCTTATATCAGGTGGTCTCCACCATACTCATTTTGCCAGCCACTTCACAGGAGAGACATCATCACGTAACACCCCGGTTCCTCCCACCACTATTAGATCCTAGAAAGAAAGGACTCCCCGGGTAGGGTGAAGAGTCAATATGCTGCAGGCCCGTGGGCAGCGCAGTTATTACATTACTTCTACACAGCCAAGAGCAGTTCTCAAGTTCTTCTGTTCCCCTTCCACACATGCTAAAGGACTTCTTCCTTAACTGGTAGCAACAGAAGGCCCAGCCCTTTCTTTGGGCAGCCACTATAGGGTAAAATCTTACACGAAGTGCATTGCAACTGTCCAGAAACCAGTTAGAGAGCCACTCCCATTCATTTAAAATAAACCCCAAGCCTGTGTTACTAATGGTGCTTCGGTTTCTTGATATGGAAAGGTTTGCTTTTTGAAATCTCATTTACAATTCACTACCTATGCTGTTTGTTTGTTTGCTTTTTGCGGTTTGTCTTGGGTTCAAACACTGCAGGAGAATGGCTAAGCCCCACAAATTAAAGAAAAATGAACTTGGAGCTTTCTGAAAGAAAAGAAAAACATGACACATTTCTAGCAGGTTTATAAAGCTGTACACACAAACACACTCAGTGTGGACCTAGCATTTTTAATAGCTACCTTCAATTTAACATAAGAATTTAAGATTGCACTAAAGCCGACATGCAGCCAATAGAGCGAGCATTCCACCCTTTGGTAGTCTATCTGCCCTGAATTTAATACTTTGTGACAGATGTATTTACCCTGGTAAATCAATGGATGTTACAGGCTTTTTTCCAGCAAAACTCAGGTGCCTTAATTTATTGTATTAAATGGCCATATCAAAGGCTTTTCAAAGATCAACAGAAAGTGCTGTAGGGTAAATTTCCACTACCACTTACCAGCAAAAAAAAGAAAGTCGTAGTAGTCAGGTAATAATCAACACTTTATTGTAGATTTAGAATTGAGATTAGATTAGGCATTGAGTGGCAGTAATTCCAACAGAAGGTCTGCTCTGCAGCAGCAAAGAGAAAATGTGAAGACCGTAGAAACTAAATCAATATCTGGGAAGATAAAAGGCAGTTGAGAAATTGGCCGATAATTATTCAGACCCACCTTTCTGAAGAAAGGGTAATTAAAGCCATATTCTAATTAATGCATACCTGGCCCTGGCCATCCTTCAAAGAAAACCTAATGAGGCTGTGAGAATAGACTCAGGTGCCTAAAGCATCTGCCTTTCTCAGAAAGGAGTGCTGGTCTTGGGGGGGTCAGGAGGAGATCTTGGAGCCTGGCTAGAAAGAAGAAGCGAGCAAAGGGAATGTTTAAAAAAATTAATCATCTGTCCCATCTACTTTTCCTCACCCTGTGGCACTTTGGAAGGTCAGATGTGTGCAGTCAAAGATGAGTTTACTAAAACCTCTGGAGTTCAAACCTTTGAGAGGAGCCGGAGTCAGAACAATCAGTTAATTTTGAGTTAATTACAGCACTAAGACAATACCAAAACCAACCTGGGATTTTTAAACATGGTTGGTAGCTAAATTCAGTAATTGAGGAAGAACATTGAATTCTGGATTTTTGCAAAAGGGAAGCCAGCTGCTGGCCACTGTCAATAATTTAACTTTTAGCCGCTGTATGGGAAAATGATGTGAACAGAAGAGCCATTTCCCTGTCCCTCAGGGAAATGAGGGACTTATGAGCAGATGAGCTGGGTTTTAGTCCCAGCTCTGCCATTGATCTGCTGTGTGACATTGGGGGAAATCAGTTCCCCTCTCTGTGCCTTCTCCAGAGCTGCGTACACTGATTTGTTACTGTAGGGTTTTTTGTGACATCTGGGTTGTATATGCTGGGTTGTTATCATTGGATTGCCCAGGACATTGTTTTTTCTCTTTTGAAAAGATCAATGGTGAAGCCTCTGTTTTGAAGTTAGAGCTGAAGCTGGGTGGTGGGGTTGACAGGAGTAGATCAAATTCCAGGCTCATCAATCTGGGCCGGCAGCAGCTCAACCAAAGGACATGCAGTCTTGGAGCTGCATTGCTGGGTCAAATTGTGACAGTGCAGCCAGCCACCTACAATCCCTGACCCTTATTGTTCTGGACTAAGCTGTGCAAGGAGCCGTGTCTAGCCACCGGAAACCTCACCTGCCGGTACCTTTTGGAAGCTGTGTTTGAGCCTTCTCAAGATCACAGAAAGGCCTGCTCCAAAAGGGGAAAATCCACCAGCTCTGCCGGTCTGAGAACTTGGTGCATGCCGATAAATAGCCTCTTTCTCTTCCTGAGCTCAGCCCCGCCGGGCTCCGTGTAAAAGGTATTTGCCGCTTCCCCAACAACTGGTTATTAATGAGGTTCAAAGTCATGAGAATTCCTCAATCCTCTGTGCCCGGAGCAATGGACAGACAGTCACGAAGACTCACGAGTCATCCTAGATGGAGAATGAACTAGTTCTGACGCTGGGAACGGTGCTCTTGCTGGCGTCAGTAGCAATCAGTGCGCGCGCACACACACGTGCATGTGCCCTGCCCCCTCTGGCTGGAATTATGCCTGCTCCTATATTATAGGTGGTCTTGCTAGAAACCCAGACTACAAAAGTCCCAGCAGTTCACTGAGCAAGTGGAGCTGTTCTCCCAGCTCAGCTGGCAGATACCGCTGCATTTTGTGCTACAAGGTGGATGCATGGAGCTGTGTCGCTGCAGTCCAGAGCAGGTAGGAGAGGTGAGCTGGTGGACAGGGGCCAGACTGGCTCAAGACACAGGCTCCCTTGTGTGATGCTGGGCAAGTCACTTATCTAGCCTGGGCCTCAGCTCCCTGCTTGTAAACTGGGGATGACACCTCGCCCAAGCGCTTGGAAGCCGCTAGAGCCCTGCATCTGAGCTCGGAAGATCTGGCTCTGCCAGTGACCTGCCGGGTGGACTTGCCCAAGGAGGGGGAGCGTCACAGCCCTTCCTGAAAAGAGTCTAGAGGGAGCCAGTTGCTCTAGCACCTGAGGGGCCACCCAGCCTCTGGGTGCTGCACTGACGGGGCTAGATGCCCGGAGCCCCCACCCTCACTCACGGAGGCCTGGTTTGGTTTTGCAGATGGACAGAGGGGAGTTCCAGCAGGATTCTGTCCTCAAGCAGCTGGAGGTGCTGAAGGAGGAGGAAAAGGAATTCCAGAACCTGAAGGTGAGTGGCAGCCGAGGGGCCTGGCCCAAGCACCAGGCTCCTAAACCCCTTAGTATCGTGTGTGACTTGCAGTAGCCCCTAGAAATGCCAGCGTAGGTCAGGGCCCCACTGTGCTAGGTGCTGCACAGACAGTCCTTGCGCCAGAGAGCTCACAGTGTGAATACAAGACAGAAGGGAAACAAGGACTGGCAGGGACCTCGCCATGGTTCCAGGCGCAGCCAGACATAGAACTGATGTTCCCTACCTGCCCTGCCCACTGGGCCACACTGCCTCCGGCAGCAGCCGCAAGAAACGGCGTTCTACAGCCCAGCTCCCAGGGAGCAGTGGAAATAGGCGGTGTTTTAGCGTCCCCGCGTCAGCTCATTCCTCTGGACTCACACACATTGCTCCCGGGCTGAGCTACCCTAGGAGCACCTCAGCAGCACAGCCGCGCCGGTGCAGCTGTAGCATGTCTGGTGAAGACGCTCTCTGCCAACGGGAGAGCTCTCCCATCAGCACAATAAAACCACCTCCACGGGAGACGGTAGCTCTGGCAGCAGGAGAAGCTCTCCCGCCGACATAGCGCTGTCCACACCGGGGCTTAGGTCGGTGTCGCGCGGGGGTGGATTATTCACCCCGAGCGACACACGTTACACCGACATGAGGGGTAGTGTGGACAAGCCCTCAGCTGGAAGGTAGGACAGGGCTTAGACCTTCCCCTCCACCTGCTGCCATGCCAGGCTGCTGAACTTCAGCTGCAACGCCTCGGCCCCCGCTTTTCACAAGTGCCCCTTTTCTGGTCAGGTCTGAGCCGGCTTTTCTTTCGGTTCCTACACCCACCTCTCGTGTGCCCCGTGGGCCAATGGTTGTTCGGCAGATCTTCAGCGACTCGGCCCTGTGGCTGCGTCACACACACCGTGCCCCGGCCGGGGTGTACAGTCTGTAGTTCTTTCCCACAGCCGGGTGCAGCGCACGAGAGTTACAGGGGCGCGGCCCCGCTAAAAACCAGCTCGGGCCTTTCAGCTCCGAGGTCCTTGGCCGACACCCCGATTCCGCCACTTGCCACCCTCTTGGCATGACAGAGACCCCCCTAGTCTCTCCGCTCGGCCTTCCCAAGGGGATTGAGGCCAGTGTGAATGGATCATTGCCTGCCAGGAGGGGGAAAATAACTACATCTGGTGTCAAATTTAGCCGAGCTGTTTCCATAGCAACAGAGAAGAAGTCTTCATCGCTCCGGCGCGTGGCTGTCTCAGCCCTTGTTGGTTCCCTGAGCCCTCTCTATCTGGCTGCTAAAGGGGAACACGGCTCCGTAAGGACTGAGGCAGCTGCAAAAAGCAGTGGGGGCTTTTGGCCGAGACCCGTGCATCACAAAGCAGTGGGAGCAGAACCTGCAAATGCATGGAGCTTGGGGCCAGGCTTAAAGGCCAGGTCAGCTGCTGCAACTTTCTGGGAGTCCTCGCTGTCTGCCAGCCATTCTCTGGCCAGCGTGCCGTGAGTTTGGCCGGTCTCAGTGGAACGGGGACACTACCACAACAGACCGCAGATCCTCAAGCAGCAGGACGGGCCAGTCAGAGCCTGCCCGGGGACCCAGTTACGGTACAGTTGTCCCTGATCTGGGGCCATGTTCCCGCAAAGCGCCCCGAGTGTTGGTCAGTCACAAGGTACCCGAGCACAAATCCAGGGGGTCGCTGAAATAATTCAGCAAGGGGGCAGGAGAATGGGAAGAACAGGTCAGCAGTTCAGCCACTGTCCAGGTGGGCCCCATTCTGGCTCTCACCCCATGTCATCTGTGATTGGCCTTTCCATAAACCGAATGGGACACAGTCCGAGAAATACTCCATTTTGACTTTAGAGCAGTATAAATCAAGGGAGATAGAGCCAGAGCCGCAAAAGGTGTTTAGATGCCTAGCTCCCTTCGCTTTCAATAGGAGTTAGGTACCTAAATGCCGCTGCAGATCTGAGCCTTGGCGCAGATGAAGAAATGGAGACGATCGCTCATCCTAGAGGAAATCTCAAGCCAAAAGGTCCTCCTCAGCCCATTGGATGGAAAGGGCCCTGGGACAGCAAGGTAATCAGTAATGATGGTGTTCCCCAGTCCCAATGTGTAACTGACACTGGTCAACCCAGACCAGTAAGGGACTGTGTCCCCCCTGTCCTGCAACTCAGGGTACCTTCAGGGCTAGCCAAACCCTGACACCAAAACCCAGCCTACACACATGGAGGTCACACCTGGCTTTCCCCACCCTGTTCCTTTTTGCAGGATCCCTACAGCCTCACATTTTTCTCAAACCATCTGCCCTGGAGTGTCCAGTCGTCCTGACTTTAGTGCTCCCGGAACCTTATCACGTTCATTGCTCCTCTAAAGAGACAATACAGAGCAGCTCATGAAGTTACCAGGGGGTTGACAGACACGCTTAGTACAATCACAGCCCAGAATTGCTTTATAGTAAAAGTAAAATGAGCTTATTAAACAAGAAGTCATCAATTTAAGCGATACCAGGGCTAAGGACAAAGCGAGAGAGGGTTGCAAACAACCAAAGGAAAAGCACACATCTAAGACTAAAACTTAACTTCAGCACGTGACAATCTTTACCTAAGCAGGTTTTTCACCTCTGTTCAGTTCCCAGAGACTTGCATACAATCAGCTGATTCAATTGCTTCTCACTTGAGGGTCAGACCCTCCTGTCTGTATAGTTAGGAGGCTATCAGCCCCACTCTCTGGGTTGGTGGCTTTGTTTCTCTTTGTTGTACCTTCATTGTCTCTGCCTGACAACCAGACTGGTCAGAGAAGAAAAGAAACTCCTTTGTCTAGGGCAGACTGGGTTTATGCATTGCTTCCCAAACACATTTTAAGAGCATAATTCTAGCACATATCCATACCTCTTTGTACAGACGCTACACGAGGCTATTAATTAAAAAAAACCAAAAAAACCCGAGAATCCTATAGCACTTTAAAGACTAACAAATTTCTGCAGGCATAAGCTTTCATGGGCTGCAACCCCCTTCGTCAGATGCTTGAAATAGAAATCAGATAGGGGGTGTGCATATACATCCAAGGGTAAGGAACAACCAGGGGGAGGGGAGGTGTTAGCAAAGTCCATTCAGTTCAAGCAGATGAGGCCTATTAATTAAATTCCACCTTTTGCGTATATATTTAGGTGTAATGAGCATGTCAGGCCTGCCAAGCATTGCTGCCACGGAATCCCAAAGGGACACAATGTCACACTAACTTGTCTCTCCCTTAAGGACCCCACCAACGGCTACTACAGTGTGAACACCTTCAAGGACCACCACTCCACCCCCACCATCTCCCTCTCGGGCTGCCAGCCGGACCTGAGGCCCGCCAACAAGCAGCGGGTGCCCACGGGCATGTCCTTCACCAACATCTACACCACCCTGAGCGGGCAGAACCGTCTCTACGACTACAGCCAGCGCTTCGTGCTGGGCATGGGCAGCAGCTCCATCGAACTGTGCGAGCGGGAGTTCCAGCGGGGCTCCATGAGCGACAGCAGCTCCTTCCTCGACACGCAGTGCGACAGCAGCGTGAGCAGCAGCGGCAAACAAGACGGCTACGTGCAGTTCGACAAGGCCAGCAAGGCCTCGGCCTCCTCTTCCCACCACTCCCAGTCCTCGTCCCAAAACTCAGACCCCAGCCGGCCGCTGCAGAGGAGAATGCAGACGCACGTGTGAGCGGCTGGGAGGCGGGGGGCAGTGGGGGACTGGACGCTGCAGAAGCAAGCCTGGCCCAAGCTTTATTTTGTTTCTAAGGATTTTCTTTTCCAAAGCACTGTGGTCCGCAGTAAAAACTACACCCCGGGGCTCCCTGGAGGTGCCGAGGAGAGGGAGGCCATCATGGGCAGCTCTGTGCCTCGCCCAAAGACTTGCAGTCTTCTTCATGGACCCATGGGACAATGTCTACCTGCGGCCGTGGCCCGGGGGAGACTACGGGAGCCGCGGCCAAACCCATTCAAGCACAAACCTGTTTCCTACATGGGGAAGGCTGGACCTGGAGGCTGGGGCTCTGGAGAGGGGAAGGGGCGTGCCTCGCTGTGACATTGCCACCCAGCGTCCCCACCCTCTCCCCAGGCACCAGATGCCTCTTCCGGGGAGTTTTCCTCGGTGCCCATTTCAGGAAGAGAGACACCTTCCACATGTGCCCAGGGGAGCCCAGGAGCCCTGCAGCACTCTGTTCACCCCCTAGAGAGCTTTGTGTGGGGCGAGAACCACCTGCCCCACAGCCCTGCCGCACAGGAATTTTCCATCCTTTCAGCCCTTACTTCACTTGAAAAAAGCCCTCCACACCCGTCAAACCCCGGAGACAGCTTCCCACTCGCCCCAGAGTCCAGCAGCACAGTAGCCTCTCCCCCTGTTTCCCCAGCCACACCTGCTACACCCCATTGGTTACCCCAAACACCTGGCCTCTCCTCTCCTCTGCCAGCCCTCCCACGGGGGACTGCTTTCCCTCTGGGAAGCCAACAAGGGAGTCGCCTCGGAGGCCTTCTCCAGGCACCCTATCTCCAACGTCTGCTGCGTCGCCGCAGGAGGCTGCCCCAGGGAGCGCGTGTCTCAGACCCACTGACGTGCCCGTCCCGCTGCTCACTCCTGTTCGCGATCCTGTGACGCCAAGCTGTTTTCTCCTACCCCGAGAAGGCATGGCTTCATTTAAGACAGCACAGCAGAAACGTAACGGGGTTGGTGTAACGTAGGCGCACTAACCCTGCTAACTCTGGTTTTCTTCTTTCATGTGGTGTTCAGTGTCCATAATATTAGTGTGTCTTGGGACTGAAACAGAGCAGGGGGGCCCTCCCATCTGCTCTACAGCAGATCACACACCCCAGGGGACTCTGCCACGAGCCAGGAACTGTGGTCGGACACAGCGCAAAGGAGGACTGTCTTTAGCCAAGTTAGGTGCGACTGTCGCAGAGAGGAGCTCCCAAAGCTGGGGGCATGCCAGAGCTTATTGCTGCTTGTGTATTACCCCAATAGCACAACTGGAAGATTAATACAAGAGATGTAACAAGCTCATCTGTGTCTGGTCCCTTTCAGCTTATTTGGAAGCTATGAAATAAACATGTCCATTCCCAAAGGGCACGTACCCCCAATTTCATTCTGCTTCTGTGCTTTCCAAATGGAGTCTCCGTAGGGCAGGCCTTGAGGCTCCCGGCTGGGTCAGATTTGGCAGTCACAAAGCTGGCAATCAGCATGAAAAATCTCATGCCAACAGGCCAGAGTACGAGGTTGATTCAGCTCTGGGGATCTGGCCTGGCCCATTGTTCTCATTTAACATTCATATTGCAGGTCTTTGTCCCCATTGTGCAAGGCGCTGTACAAACACATAGAGGCTCCTAAGCAGAATTGAGAGCTGTGGCTGCTTTGGCGGAGGGGGCGGGAATTCAAGTCTACCATAGTTCTAGACTCTTATTAGCATGTCAGATTTCCCATCCTGCTTTCAGAGGCCATCACTGCTGTGGGCTAAAATGATGGGGAAGCAAGATGGAAGTTCAGAAGGGTTAGAGGTGTGTTGCTATGGCAGACACTGAAGTGCTAACCATGGGAAATAACAGGGCAGAACTTGACCCATTCATACCACAGAGTCATGTTTATTATGGTAGCATCCAGGGGCCCCAACATGGACTAAGAGACCATACCTGCCCCCTGAAAGCTTGCAATCTAAATTAAAGATGAATTCTCAATGAAAAACCCTCACCTGCTATCAGTAAAATAGCTCCCTTTATTAAAACAGAGGCAATCTTTGGAAAAAAAAATCAGCTTTACTTTTCACCATTTATTTGTGTTTGGTCCCAGTACCTCATCGCTCGAGTCAGACTGAACAGACTATGGGTACATTTTTTAAACGCTCCTAAGACACTTTAGAACCTAAATGTTATTGAAAGCCATTGGGACTTTGGACACTTTTGAAAACCTTAAAGATGCAGATAGGTCCCTACCCGGCACCTACCTTCAAATATCTTCCCCTATGTGCCTACATTACTTCTGTAAATGTGATTTAAACTCCTGAATCTTTGAAAACGTTCCCCTTCGTCCTTTTCTGCCTCTCATTGCTGGGTTGTGAATGCCACAGTTTAAAACCAAGCCACCATTAAAAAAAACCACCCAAAACCGACAAGCCTATTTTAGCTGGAATTGGAAAATAAATCAAATCATGGCGATAAGTCAATTGATCTTAGGGGCATTAAAGAGTTTTTTAAAAAATAAGGACATTTATATTTTGACTCAATCATCCCAGAAAAGTTTCCCTTTAATTTTAAAAAGGGCTAGACTCTGCTCCGAGTTATCTCAGCGTAACTCCAAAGTAACTCTCTTACCGTCAACAGAATTAGTGGAGAGAATGTGGCTTTATGTGCAAATACTCTCATGCATAAAGAAACTAGAACCCAGGGAGCATTCCTGGAGCTGCGGAATGGAGACCAGCCCTAAATAGTTAGGGATCACTGCACCCCTGCCACTCTAGCACATGGATAATGTGGCACAGCTCCTGAATTCATGTGGGAATTGTGGGTGGCTTGAGTATGGGGGGTGGGACACAGAGCTGAGCCATGTCAGAAGAGTGGCACTGAAGGAGACATCTGGCCACCTTGGGTTTCTTGTACGAAGTGTAAACGTCTCTGGGACATTCTCCGCTCAGGATCCACTCCTGTCCCATTGCACAGGGACAGGTAAGACCTCAGAGGACTGAGGCATGTGACAGGTGTGAAAATGAAGGCCCGAGAAACAGAGGGACTAGAGCAATGGTTCTGCCACTGCCGTCTGTGGAGACTCACTGTCAACACCCCATTCATTCACACTCACACCCCTTTGCCCATGAAAAAGGGGCTATAACCGAGGGGAGGCAGGGTCCATTGACACGGTGAGCGGGAGGGGTCATTTCCAGCTTGAGGAGAAATACCTCGGCTAGCTCCGATCGAGCCAGCACACTAAAAACGGCCCAGCCGTAGCGCAAGCAGCTAGCTGTCAGAGCATGCACCTAGCGCCTTGGAGGGGCTCAGCGAACCCTTCTTGCCACCACCACTCCACTCTGCGTCTAGCGGAGATGAGCCAGTGGTGATCACTTGATAGACCCCGCTCAGGATTCATGGCCTGTTCCACTGTGGATTTGCACGGGTGTTTGCAGCTCTCCAGGCATTTTACAAACACTAGTTAGTTCAGCTTGACAGGCCGCCTACGGCAGCGAGTAAATATCATCCGTTAGTACGCACTGTGTGGTTCCAGAGCTAACCCTTAAACTACAAACCAAGCACATACAGCAAGAGGGCAAGGCAGCTGGAGAGGACCTCGTGGCTACGCACCCTTTCCAGCCCAGAAAAGTGCTAAGTCACCGCGACAGACCATTCCTGGCCCTTTTCTTAGCATTAGTTTTGTCACCAGGCTCCCAGCATCTCTCCAGCCAGCCAGCCAACAAGCTCTGGGAACACTCTTCCAGCATCCCACACAGCAGTCACCCCGGCCAGCCACGCAGCTTAGCCAGCCCACCGAGAGAAAGAGTCACGGACTGCATGCATCACTCGCTCTTGGATGGCTCTAATATGGGTTCCACAGCTGGAACAGTGCTGCATCCTAGGTCACCACGAGGCAAAGGCCGCTGAGAACAGGCAACATCTAGAGGAGGTGAAGCAGGGAAGCCTGGCTAGGCCCAAGCGAGTCGGGTCTGATGGGTGCTGGCGTACCAAACATTGATCCTTTATCATCACTGAGAAAGGGTCTGTCTGAGATTTCTCTCGGAGCCGCCAATGCTGGAGTGATCAGCTGAGAATCTCAGCTCTCTTTTGTTCAAGCAGTTGCTAGCCCTGGTGGTTAAACAGAAAAGCTTGAAAACACGACTCGGGGAGCCCAAAAGGCTCAAAAACCCAGAAAATGAGCCCAAAATGAATCTCGTGGTATTTATTTTTGAATGCCTCGGGTGGGCAATGCCGTGAGCATTCTGTTGGTGGCAGAATTTCAGCAGAATTGTACCAACTCCACACCCAGAGCAGGCAGAGAGGGACATAAGAACGGCCCTGCTGGGTCAGACCAATGGTCCATCTAGCACAGTCTCCTGTCTTCTGACAGTGGCCAGTGCCAGGTGCTCCAGAGGGAATGAACAGGAGGTCCATCCTGTCGTCCATGTGCAGCTTCTGGCAACAGAGGCCAGGCACACTGCAGAGCACAGTTTTGCATCCCTGCCCATCCTGGCTAATAGCCATTGATGGACCTTCAGAGCTGCTACAAAAAGAGTTAGAAACAAACAAAGCAGAACAGCGTAACAGAGCAACATGAATACAAATCAGTTCCCCTCTCCCATATTCTCCATCTAAAGCCGCTCTGCTTATGCAAGATTTTAATGCGTGCTACAGAAAAAGACACTGTCACACGTTCTGCACAAGGAGAGCTAATCAACAGCTAAAGGGAAATGTTCAAAAAAATAGCTCAATGGCCAGAACACAGGGAAGGAGAGAGTCAAAAAGCACCCCCTGTATTCCACTCTGGGCGGAGCAGGCTTCCTTCACCGTGACCAAGCCAGGCGTTAGGAAACCACCTCTAGGGATGAGTGAGCATTTGGTCTCCCTTACCCTAGCTCTTGGTGTCTCTTGACCCATTTCCCTAGTAGCAGAGTCCCCCATCCTCCATACAGGAGCCAGCCTGGGTCACTCAAACCCAGGTTTAGCTCCCTGCACCCCAGAGCCGGGCGGTGAGACCCCGGGTGGGTGAAGGGAGAGCTGCCGGGCAGCCATGAGGAGTCTGGAGAAAGAGGCCACTGTCCGCACTGCTGAGCAAAGGGGCCTTCCAGCTAATTCTGGGATGGAGCCTTCTGGCCACAGCAGCAGAGGGCTGGGTCGTTAGCTGGAGAGTAATTAAAATGCTCAGTGAACGGCGCTTGGAGAGTCTCTTCCCAGGGCAATCACAACCCAGTGGGGGAGACGATTATGCAGCCATCTCCACTGAAAGAGATCAGCCCTGCTGCTTCCTCTGCATCTCTCTGCAGTGCCCTATCGCGAGCAAAGCAGGCACTGCTAGCAAGAGACCTTGCAAGTCAGACCCGGGCCCAGCAGGCTCTGGACGCCTTGGGGGCTTGGCAATGGATGGTGGGTCTTCCGCCCCCAGGAGACAACAGCCTGTGGGGTCTAAGGCCCATTGCCAGTGGGCTGGTGGCCACATCACACACAGCAGCATCTCAGCAGAGCGTCACGGCGACTGAACGCCCACGTGGAGCTGGTGGCGGCACCTTAAATGGGGCGTGAGGTGGGCTCACTGCAGCACCTGGAACCCAGCTGAGATCCGGTCCACGTATGTACACATGGACTGTCTCTTACCAAAACGCTTGCAATCTAAATCGACAAGGAATCCGAGTCACAGAGAGGAGCCAGGACTTCCCAAAAGACACAGAGCAGATCACTGACAGAGCCCTGGCCTCTGGAATCCTAGCCAGGCGCTCTATCCACTGAGCCACGCTACCGCTCTTCGCCCTCCCCCTGTCCGTGCCCTGCCTGCTTCGGGCTGTCTCTCCGGGACACAGAGCGCAGCCTGCTTTGCTGAAATCAACAGCACTTCTGTTTCCACTGGCTGCAGAGCTGGGCCCTGTACCCCCTGCGTTAAAAGTGCTGAAGCTGCCCCTAACGGCAGGAAGCGTGGGGTGTGAAAGAGGCAGAATCAGGAACACGTGGGGGTGATGGGACAGTCACTCGCATGACACTAGAGGCACAAGTCATCGGCAGCAGGGATTGAACCGGATGCCTCCAGGAGCCCCAACTCCCTGACCTAGGGCCCAGCGGGCGCTGGTCGCCAGGCCGTGCCAGGCTCCCGCATGCTGTATGTGGGCCAGCTGCCCCAAGAGGGCGACAGGAGCAGGTTTGGATGACGTGCGCCAGGAGGTCCATGGGGAAGGCGTCTGAGTGACACAGAAGGGCAGCTCCACCTAGGGGAAGTCCCTGTCCTCTCTGTTCAACAGCCGCCCTTGTGAGGCTAAAACCAACTCAGCGGGGCTCCTACGCCAGACCCACCACCAGGACACGCTGACGGACGTGGACAGGGGACTCCCAGGCGGTGGCCGTACTCTAACATTTGGCCATAAGGGGGCAGACAGCACCTATGGCCACATTGCTGGCCATTATCAGGACGCTGGGTGAGAGGAAGCAGGGGTCTGGTCCCGCCCGGCCGTGCTGCCCGCTAGCTCGGGCCAGGACGGGCAGAAGGATCCCACACCGGAGCAGGGGGAAATGGAAACAGAATGCAGAAGACTTCAGGGTCCTCTCCCCTTCCCTGCCCCACTGCCTGCCCCCTCTTCCCACCACCATCCTTTGGGCTCGGGTTTCTTAGCGCCGGCTGCTGCTGGCATCAAGTGTCCAGGCTTCCAACACCATCAGGTGAGATTTCCAGCGTCTGAGCCCCCCAACCTGAGCCCCTGCGCTGGGCCGGCCGGAGACACTAGCACCACAACGTGCAGGCTGCTCTCAGAGCATCTCTGGGGTCTCGCAGCAGTATCTGGGGGCACGACGTTTGATCCCTCATTGGGACTGGGGTCTAACTCTGTGGCTGGGTCCAGGAAACAACCATCAGCATCTGCCTAGCCCCTGGGCAGTGTGAGCTAGTGGACAGAGCAAAGGCTCTGCTGCACGGTGACCTTGAGCACCCTGGTCCAGCTCATGGGGGTCGCAATGACCCCACATAAATACACGGGACCAGAGAGGCTGAATGGGGTGGAAACCATGGCGCTTGTGGACTCCAGGAGTGCTATAACGCTAGTCTCGGGAAAGCTAGGCGGGGTCAGCTGATACAGGCCAAACGCATGGGGGTAACCGGCGTCCATGGGGCGGTTAGTTATTACCCCCCCATTTCAGTAGACATCAAGGGGAAGAGAACTGTCGTAAGAGAAACGAACTGTGAGCAGCTGGGTGTTTGTCCAATCTGAAGCGCGTTTCTGTGTCACGCCTCTGGTTTGAATGCCCTTAGGGTCTGTTAGCCTGGGGGGAGTCGCACTTCTACAGTGCACGGGAGAGGCCGAGGACCCTGCCGTGAGGAGGCAGAGGACCCCCCGCGCAAGAGTGAGGTCCTGGCCTCCTCCCTGGTGAGCAGTGTCCCATCATGCCCTGGAGAAGCCGTTGGACATCTAGCATGAGATCGGCATCAAGGAGAGATGCAGGCCGTCAAACAGCCCATCAAGGATTTGTTGACTGAAATGATTACAGAGGAATGCCAGTTAAAGGAAAGAACTGAAAAGTGGCATCAAACGCCATAAGAAGAAACTGAAGACACTGAGAAGTGAACTGTCATTGGACCCCTGCCTGTTGCAGTTGAAGACAGAATCTCTAATCTCAACACCGGAGGCTCTCAAGGAGAAGGTACAACTTCTGGCCAGGAGAGAAGCAGGAACAACGTAAAATGAATATTAAAGGCATCTTTACTCAAGAAGTTACGATGTGGAAAGAAAAACTACTGCATCTTGAGAAACTGAAGAAAGAAAACTTGAAGAGAATGATTGGAGAAGACAGACAGGAGCTTGACCTTTACTGAGGAAAATGTTTGTGCAGCACAGAACAGAGATCAGCCTTTCATCCAAATGATGCTAACTTTACAGATCTGTTGTTGAACCAACATAATGGGGAAGTTATGCAAATAAAAGTCCTTTATGAGAAAAGCAAGGCTTTTTCTGATGCCATTGCTAAATGGGAATCTACGTAGCGACAGTTCATGGAGTTGGAGAAAAAAACCCACAAATCCAAACAGATTAGAGGTGGCATGCCATTGAAAAGAGAGAGAGAACGCTCAAAGACCCACAAGCTGTTAAAGTTGGAAGAAGAACTGAAAGTTGGAAACCACAACAAGGCTGTAACTCCTAATCAAGGGTCAGAGATTCCCAGACTACATGGCAAATCCGTGGGAACAGCCCAAACTGAAAGAGGAACAAAAGAAATGTGGACGCAGCTTGGGAACAGGCCCCAGCTTGTGTCCTGAGAGTTCGCCAATGCTATCCCATAATTCCACAGGGCAGAGTTTCTTGGCCTTTCTATCCCAAGACTAGCCAATCAATTCCCAGCAAATGGAACCTGCTGGTTCAAGCGTGGCTGCTTGGCATCTAACCCTTGCATCTGAACTGTAAAAGGAGCGAACGGTCTCCCGCGTTAGCTACGGCCAGCAAGAAGAAGTACCACGCCAAGCGTGCGGCTGCCTGGTCACAGGACCAGTCAGATTTGGGCGAGACCAGGCAGAAGGTCTGAGATACAGTAACGCCAGCAAGGAGGTCAGGGAAGTAAATAGGGTGCCCGTGGAAGGGAAGACCCAGGGGTCCGGGCCCTACTTCATTATTAAGAGGGACCTATTTGTAAGGGTCACACAGGTACAGGGACAGACGGTACAGCAGCTCCTGGTGCCACAAAAGCATCAGAAGGCAGTGCTGCGCCTAGCCCACAGCCACCTCTTTGCAGGGCACCGAGGAGTGGAGAAGACCCTGCATGAATCCTAGGGAAGTTCTTCTGGCCTGGGGCACACGAGGAAGTCCAGAGCTACTGTGCCTCCTGCCCCATGTGCCAGCTATGCAGCCCCCATCCACACGTAAGGGCGCCTTTGGTACCTCTGCCAATTATCGAGCAAGTAGCTATAGACCCGGTGGGGCCCTGGAGCAGACGGCCTGAGGCCACCAACATATACTTCTTGTCCTCGCTTATGGTACCCGGAAGCCATTGCCTTGTGGAACACAGCCTCTAAAACAATAGCAATGGAGCTAGTAAAGATTTTCACCTGACTAGGGCTACCTAAGGAAATCCTGACAGAGCAAGGAGCCCCCTTCATGTCGAAGCAAATGAAGGATCTACGTGTTCTGCTTCACATACGAGCCCTACAGATTTCAGACCATCTGTCTGTGGGTGGTGGATGGGTGGAAAGATTCAACAGGACCCTCAAGACTATGATAAGAAAAGTGGTGAGTCGCGATGGGAAACTGGGATACCCTGCTGCTTTAGCTCATGTGCACCAGCCGGGAGATACCTCAGGTCTCCTCTGGGTTTTCTCCCTTTGAGCTATTATGGGGCACCCCGCCCATGGTATTTTAGACATACCCAGAGAGATCTGGGAAGAAGAACCCAAACTGGGAGAAACAGAATTGACCACGTACTCCAGATGAGAGATCGGGCAGCCCACGTCACCCCCAACGTATGAGAACACCTGGAGAAAACACACGAGGCCCAGAAGACCCACTACAACCGCCGAGCAAAGGGATGATGCGCCCAACCGGGAGATTGAGTAACGGTACCCACAATGGAAAGCAAGTTTTTGGGCCAGTGGCAGGGACCTTACAAAGCAGTCGGGCCTGTGGGGCAGGTAAACTACAAGGGGTGACAGCCAGGTCACTGAAAACAAGAACAAATCTACCACATCAGCCTCCTGAAGCCGTGGGAGACCCGGGAGGTGTGTGTAGGTGCCCTGGAGGCTCTGCCTCCGGAAAGCAAGCCGCAGGAGCATTCCTCCCCTGCCACCAGTGTTGTGGCAAAGCTCTCCCCCTGTCCTGGTGGGTCCAGCACTTACTTCCAGCAGCAGGTCGGGGACAGCTTCATCCCTCAGTCCTCTCCCTACCTCTGGTGGAGGGTAATTCAGCCTCTCAAAGATGGCAGGCTCCCTGCTGACTCCCCATCCTGCCTCTGGTCCCAGGAGGTCCTTGCCTCTTTGCTGGGGCTCTCAGCACCCGGCGGATGGCCAGTGAGGTTGGAGGGGAGGGCCCGGTCCTATCCCTGGGTACCCAACCCAGTGACCCTATAAGCAGCAGCCTCGTGCTGCAGGCTTCAGGAAAATGGCTAGCTTCCCTGGGTTAATTCCCCATGCCCCTTGGCTTAATGCCTGCACCCAGCCCCGTGCCTGGGGAGGCTCTTGGACGTGGACAGCCCCTCTGGGCGTGGCCGTGCCAAACCAACTGCCCAGTTCAATCTTCCCCTTCTGGCAGGGTCTTTTCCCTTAGGCCTCCAGGCCTGGGAAAGGTCCTTCGCTCTCTTCGGGCAGGGTTTTCTCCTATCAGCCTTCCGCTTCACCTTCTGCAACCTCCTAAAGCCAAGCAGTGTCCAGCCCTGCTCAAACCCTCTGGTGGCTCACCTCACGCCCATAACTCCAGCCAAACCCTTCTGGGGCTGGAGGGGAGGCTTTCAACAAGTCCCAGGCAGGCCCTCGAATGACTCCAGGTGTCCTAATTAACCTGGAGTGACCCCATTCAACTACCAGGGGAAAAGGGACCTGCTTGTCCTGGGACTAACATATCAGCTTTCTAACTCTCTCCAGTAGCCCTCGGGCCTGTCCCGATCACACCGGGTACATGTCACTTCAGGACAGGATGCAGAGATACAATTTCTAGACACCATTAATGACTGCTGCTTGGGCCAGCTAGGCCTGAAACTCATAAGGAGAGAGGCAATTCTTCATTTAGTCCTAAGTGGCGCACAGGATTTGGTCCATGGGGTCAATATAGCTGAAGCACTCAATAGTAGTGACTATAATGTAATTAACTTTCACATCCTGGGGAGGGAAGGGGGGTAACACCAAAGACACCCACCACAGCAGCATTTAACTTCAAAAAGGGGAACTACAGAAACACGAGGAGGCTAGTTAAACAGAAGTTAAAAGGAACAGTCACAAGAGTGAAATGCCTGCAAACTGCATGGAAACTTTTTTAAAAACACCGTAATCAAGGTTCACATTAAAGGTATACCCCAAATTTAAAAAACAAACCAGTAAGACGACCAAAAAAAATGCCACCATGGTTAAATAACAGAGTAAAAGAGGCAGTTAAAGACAGACAGACATTTTTTAAAAATGGAAAGGCAATTCCTGTGGAGGAAAAGAAAAGACACAAACTCAGGCAAGTCTCGTGTAAACGTGTAATTAAGGCAGGCCAAAAAATTATTGGAAAAGCAAAAGACGCAAAAACTAACAGCAAAAAAATTAAGTACATCGGCAGCAGGAATCCAGCAAACAGTTACTGGGGCACTGGAAGATAAGGCCATTGCAGAGAAGCTAAATTAATTCCTTGCACTGTTTGTCATTGCACTGAGGGAGATTCCCACACCTGAGCCATTCTTTTTAGGTGCCCAATTCGAGGAACTGTCCCAGACTGAATTGTCCATAGAGGAGATTTTGCAACAAATTGAGAAATTAACCAGTAATACGTTCCCAGGACCAAATGGTATTCACCCAAGAGTTCTGAAGGAACTCAAATATGAAATTGCAGAACTACTAACAGTGGCATGTAACCTATTGCTTAAATCAACCTCTGTACCAGATGGCTGGTGGGTAAGCTAACGTAACACCATTTTTTTTAAAAGGACATCAGAGGCAATCCTGGCAATCAGAGGCCTGTAAGCCTAACCTCAGGCAAATTGGTTGAAACTATAGTAAAGAACAGAATTGTCAGACACGTGGATAATAATGTGCTGGGGAAGAGTCAACATGGCTTTTGTAACGGGAAATCAGGCCACCCCAACCTATTAGAATTCTTTGAGAGGATCACCGAACATGTGGACAAGGGTTATCCAGTGGATGTAATGTACTTGGACTTTCAGAAAGCCTTTGACAAGTTCCCTCACCAAAGGCTCTTAAGCAAAGCAAGCAGTCCTGGGATATAAGAGGGAAGGTCCCTCTGATGGATCAGTAACTAGTTAAATAGGAGACTAAGGGTAAGAATAAATGGTTGGTTTTCACAATGGAGAATGCTAAATAGCAGGGGGGGCCAAAGGTCTGTACTGGGACCAGTGTTGTTCAACATCTTCATTCATTATCTGGAAAAAGGGGTAAACAGTGAGGTGGCAAAGTTCACAAACATACAAAAATCACTCAAGGTAGTTAAGTCCAAAGCTGATTGCAAGGAGTTACAACAGGATCTCAGAAAACTAACAAAAGTAGGCAATAAAATGGCAGATGAAATTCAATGTTGATAAATGCCAAGTAACGCACACTGGAAAACTAGACACATAAAATGATGAGGTCTAAATTAGCTGTTACTACTCCAGAAATATCTTAGAGTCATTGTGGATAGCTCTCTGAAAACACTTGCTCAATGTGCAGTAGCAGTCAAAAAAGTGAACAGAATTTTAGAAACCATTAGGAAAGGGATAGATAAGACAGTAAATATCATAAATGCTGCTATATAAATCCCTGGGACACCCACACCTTGTATACTGCATGCAATTCTGGTCACCCCGTCTCAAAAAGATATATTGGAATTGGAAAAAGTACAGAGAAGGGCAACAAAAGAGATTATGGGATGGAACAGCTTCCATGTGAGGAGAGACTAAAAAGATTGAGACCGCTCAGCTTGGAAAAGAGATGATTATGGGCCTATAATAGAGGGCCTATAAAATCATGACTGGTGGGGAGAAAATGAATAGGGAAGTGTTATTTACCCCTCTGCAGAACACAAAAACCATGGGTCACCCAATTAAATTAGGAGGCAGCAGGTTTAAAATAAACAAAAGGAAGGAGTTCTTCACACAATGCACAGTCAATCTGGGGAACTCATTGCCAGGGGATGTTCTGAAGGCCAAAACTATAACTGGGTTCAAAACAAGAACTAGATAAGTTCATGGAGGAGAGGTCCATCAGTGGCTATTAGCCAAGATGGCCAACGATGCAGCTCCGGTCCCTAGCCTCTAAGTGCTAGAAGCTGGGAGTGGATGACGGGATGGATCATTCAATAGTTGCCCTGTTTTGTTTATTCCCTCGGAAGTATCTGGCACTAGCCACTGACGAGTTGTCAGCAGACAAGATCCTGGGCTCGATGGACCATTTGTCCGACCTAGTTTGGCAGCTCTTATGTTCTTACATGGTGGGACATAAGCTAAACATCACTGGGCCCTGTGGGCTGGTGGCACAGGAAGGGTTAAACTAGAGCTGACATGACTCCCAGAGGGTTCACGTCCTGCCCCGGGAAATGGACAAGCCTAGTCCCTGGGCCAGCCAGGCAACATCCGCGTCAACCGTGTCGCAGATCCTCGGGGGAGAAGTTCAGCACAGGGCCTGATCTTGGAGAATTATTGGCAATCCCACCGCTGCAAAATGAGAACACGGGGCAGGAGAGGGGGGCGACTCTCCGGCACTATGGTCAGGTGCTTGTGCCCTTTCTCTGCAGGCGGTGAACAGCGGCGGGCTGGGGTTTAACAGGGGATTTTATTTTTCATACTCAGTGGCAAAGCCACGAAATCCTCTCGCTTTTCCAACGAAACGCCGCTGCTGCCACCTGCTGCCCCTGCGCGGTCGCTGCAGGAACGCCCCTTTCCATTTCACACCCCCGGCCCACACAGCTGCTGCATCGTGGAGACCCCACCTCTTCCCCCACTCATAATTCATGAAGTTTGATTAATATGCAAATACTTGGCAACCGATTGCCCCTCGCGAGCAGTTAATGATTTGTTCAGAGGCCCAGCTGCCTGCCAGGATATTTCCGAGGCTGCCGTCAATGGCAGGAGCTTTTCCAACCATCTGTTCATTAATATGGAACAAGCGACAGTGATACGCAATTAAACTGGCTGCAAATTAACCAATTTGCTCGGGGAGCTGCCTTTTGAGCACTTGTTTGTTTCATTAAACCTTAAATTCTTCAGGACCCAAAAGAAACGTGACTCCAGGCATGGCACAAACAGGCTTGGCCTTGCCCGGGCAGCTCAGCCCTCTTGGCCTGGCTAGAGGCAGCGTCTCGCCAGGAAGAAAAGTCATTTCAAATTATCCGAGCTCTGGATTCGCAAGCCTGGTTCCGCGCTGGCGTCAGGGAGTGATCCAGCCTCGGTGATACCTGGAGCTATCTATCAAAGCTTTTGTGATTGTGCGTTATTTATCATAGAATCCTAGAAGGTGAGGGTTGGACGGGACCTCAGGAGGTGTCTAGTCCAACCCCCTGCTCAAAGCGGGACCAACCCCAGCTAAATCATGGCAGCCAGGGCTTTGTCAAGCCAGGCCTTAAAAACCTCTAAGGATGGAGATTCCACCAGCTCCCTAGGTAACCCATTCCAGTGCTTTACCTAGTGAAAAAGCTTTTCTTCATATCCAACCTAGACCTGCCCCACTGCAACTTGAGACCATTGCTCTTGTTCTGTCATCTGCCACCACTGAGAACAGCCTAGCTCCATCCTCCCTGGAACCCCCTTTCAGGTACTTGAAGGCTGCTATCAAATTCCCCCCTCATTCTTCTCTTCTGCAATACCTGGGAATCCCAGTCATGGGCCACGGGGCTAGGTTTGTAAAGGGACTGCTCAGTGCAACAAAAATAAGCCATGTGGCAGGACTGCAGACCCAGAACCGGCTGCTTCATCTAACAGCACCATCACACTAGAAAGTCCCACTGACTTACCAGAAAGCAAGGGAAGAGGTGGCATATAGAACAATCTATAACAGTCCAGCTAACCGAGTTAACCCAGTCATGATGGCTAGGTGTTGTACAAAGGTCCAGTCCCTGCCTCCAAAGAGTTTACAGTCGTGTCAGACAAGACCCGGGGATACAAACACACGGGTATTGGCGCGCATGATGCTCCTAAGAAAAGCCAACTAATGGGTCCCTCCAGTGAGAATCAGCCGAAGAACGGGACATTTGACGTGCGCTTGTAACAAAAGGCCACCAGTTTAACAAGCGTCACAGCTGGAACACACACACGCACGCATACAAAACAACAGGGTTTTCCTCAGAGAGGAAATGATTGTCTCCACTTAATCCAATGCAGGTGTCATGCCTTCTGTACGGTCAAAATGTTCACTCCAAGTTTGTACGGGGCAAACTGGGGAGCACAAGAGTGCCTACAACAGCGGGCTGGGGAAGTGTCATGTTTGTTCTTGTTTCATGTATTGGGAGTAAGAAATTCAATCCCTCTCGGGTTCTCCTTCATCCCGTTGCGTCTTGCTCAGAGAAGCAGGATGGTACAGTGGTTAGGACGCTAGCCTCCAACTTGGGAGACCCCCACTCCAGTTCCCTGCTATGCCACAGGCCATCCAGGGGTCCAAAGGCAAGTCACTTGGCCTCACTGGGCCTCAGTTTCCCCTCTGGACAATGTGCATAGTAGCCCTGCCCTTCCTCCCAGGGGCGTTGGCAAATAAAGGCATCGAACAGTGTGCGCTCTGGTGTTATGATGGCGGGGCCAGAGAAGTACCTTACGCTGTTTATATGACAGTAGGATGGTAGTGCCTACAATCCCCAACCGAATGGGGTGTGCTAGGTGCTGTACGAGCAGAGCCAGCCGCTGCCCTGAAGAGCCTGTGCCCAACACAGACAAAGGGAGTGTTGTTACCCCTCTGATACAGCTAGGGAACCAAGGCAGGGACATTTAAACGTGGCAGAGCCAGGACTTGAACCCAGAGTCTCCTGCAGCAGGGCCCACACGCCAGTCCTCCCTTCCTCCCCTGCCATCAGTCTCTGGCCATGGGGAGTAATTAGAAATAGCCCCCAGCTGCAGAGCTCTGCTGCAGCTCCCCGCAGGCCCAGGGAGCTGCTGAGACGTAGGTCGCCGTCTCAGGGCCCCCTCTGCTGCCGGCTGGGTCTCCCACCCTTCCCTCCAGAACCCAGGAGGGAGCGTGGTTGGTGGCAGGGGAAGGATTCGGGGGCTTTGTCAGAGCTTGACGGTGACCAGGCCGGGCCCAGAGCTCCCCTCTCAGCCCCACTCCAACCCCGTCACCCCTCGTGGGGAGACGACCTTCCGTTCCCAAGTGCCACGTCGGACATGGACACCTGCCTCCTGACAGGGGCCTCCACAGCTGCTAGACGACCTGCAGCCAGGGGGCTCGAACCCTGGACCTAGAAGAGGGCACCACACACCCCAGTCCCTGGGCCAGTCATTCGCCTGCTGGGCATTTGACAAAGGAAGAGCAACGGCTGCAGCCCGGCCTCCGCAGCGACCCCCTCTGTCACACAAAGGGCAGATGCTAGCCTCACGTCCGGCCTCACCCCGGGGATCCAGGGTGACGTGCAGGAACCAGAGCAGCACGCAGAACGCACCTGGGGACGACTGGCTGGCACACTCGCTGCAGCCTCCCGCAGGGCCAGGCCCGTGCAGCAAGCATGGGACTGCTCCTGTAATAGCACCTGTCGGGGTGGCAGAGGCAGTGGAAGAAATCAAATTGCAGGGGGAACTGGGGGTGCAGGGAGGCGGTTGGTTAAGGTAGCAGTGTTAGCCCCCCCTCCTCGGCCGGTGTCTCTAACAACACCATGGCGCGCTGGAATTTGGCCTCTCTCTAGATTCTTACACAGGCCCCATCTCAAATCTGAATCAATGCAAAGCAAAGCCACAGACACACTGGAGGAGATGCTCTTGAAACCAATTCAGCTGACCAGAGGCTTCTGTCTGAGCAACAGAGCTCCTGTGAGTTGCTAGGGGGAGCCTGGCAGAGCCCCAACCTGGCAGTAACAATCCAAGGAGCCGCTCTGACACCACCACTGAGGGTGACAGCGATCCCCGCGCAAGCTGCGGTGCTTGGGGACATCATAGCAGAGCAATGGGAGTTTAGGGAGATAGATGAAAAACAGCTGGACTGGGCTGTTTGGCTCTTTTAAAAATGAAGACGAATTCTCCGTACAGCTGGATAGTAAATGGTTTTCCCACCCCACCAACATGTTAAAGATTTTGAAACGTTTCTCATTGCACATTGGGACGAACCAGAACCCTTTTTGACATTTATCGCTAAAAATCACATGGGGAGTGAGCTCAGAGTAGGCAGAAGAACATAAAAATGGCCTCACTGGGTCAGATCAATGGTCCATCTAGCCCAGGATCCCATCTTCTGACAGCAGCAAGGGCCAGATGCTTCAGAGGGAATGAACGGAAAAAGGGCAATTTCAAGGCCAACAGCCAGCAGTTCAGGTAGAACTGGGTGGAACTGATAGAGCTGGGCAAAAATTTTTAGACTAAACTTTATTTTAGTTGAAAAAAATGCAGATTCGGGTTGACTGAACCATTTTGCAAATTTGTGACAATGTTGCTGAATTGTTTCAGCCAGGAAAAAAAATTGCAAGAATCAAAATGTTTCATGTTGATATTTTTTAAATGAGACATTTTGTTAATTTGAAATGCCTTCTTGGTTTCAATTTTACCTTCGTTTGTTTTAAAAATAAAACAGGGGGGAGGGGGATTTTTCCTGAGTTTTCGCCATCGCATCAAAATATGAATTGCACAGCTCTGCACACCTGGGGTGCTCGAAATGCTGTTCTCAATCAGGCACAAGCTGGAGTTGAAGGACTAGACCCTACATTCCCAGTCAGTGCCCTAAACACAGAGCTGTTTTGGGGTGGGTGTCTGTCTGTCCATCTCTCCCCTCCCCAAATCCCTGACAAATTTTCTTGTGAAAAGTTTCAGTTTAGATGAATCTGCATTTTCCAAGGGTGAGGGAATTTTGGGGATAAATTCCCAACCAGCCCTAACTCTCAGGGCTTTCTCTCACTAAACATGTTATTCTAGGGTGGGATGTACTTTGTGGCACTGAATGAAGGGAAAAGGTGCATTCTTTCTCTCTCTCTCTCTCTCTCTCACACACACACACAGAGCAGAGTTGGAGCAGGAAGGCCTAGGAAGTGCTAAAACCCAGTCACATCCCACTGATTTATTTTGAAAGCAGAAAGGAAGTGAAAGAGGTAAAAAAAACAAAACAAAACAAAAAAAACCCACACCCCAACCACTGGAAAACTGGCCCGAGCCCCACACTGTCTTGTACTGATTTAATGCCAAATGGAAAGAGTGACAACAGGGGTTGCCTGTTCCAGGAAGTGCAGCCCTGGAACTGAGACTCTCCACAGGGCCGGTTCTCTTCCAGCCTGTCTATTGCATTAAAAATGCATCAAACCACTAGGGAAGATGTTGGAGCAAAGGGCCCTTTTCCTTTATACATGGGAATACATGGGAATCAGGAAAAGGGATGGAAAGGAGCGAGGAGTCGCAGGCTGACTGGCGAGACGCAGCTTCTGTTTGTCATTCCCTTTCACGGGCAAGGGAAAAAGATCAGGGCAAGCTCTTCATCTGTGTCCCACAGCCAGCCTTGCAAAGAAGCTTTGCAAAAAGCTCTACTCCCTCCAAAAGCCAGATTTCGTTTGACAGGTGGGTACGTTTCTCATTGGGAGAAGGGTGGCTAATTAGCCTGGTCCCTTGGCTGGTAAATTTCACATGATTTTGCCAGGCCACAATAAGGCTCCATCATTTTAGAATCACTGGGAACTTGGTTACTGAGTTTAATGGGCCCTTCCAGAGGAATGCCCTGTGGAAAAAATAACCCTCCTGGCTGAACCAAAGAGTTTTCTAGAAAAGATTTATATCCACAAACATTTTCCATTCCAGAAGCTGCAGGAGGTCTAGACAAGCCTTACAATCCGTTCAGCAGATGGCCCGCATCCAGGTAAGTGAAATAGATACTGTGGTTACTGGTGAGATGTCTACACAGAGAGAGACAGGGCCCCCACATGGGGGGGAGGGTACACTTTACCAGGGCCTGGAGACTCTGGGGGCCTGGCCCAGGCTGCAACCCCCATTACCATGAGGAAAAAATTGAAGCTAAATTGTAGATCATGCCTGAGGATATTTATAGAAACAAAAAATAGAGCCGAGGGGAGGGAGGGGCTGGGGGCATTTGTTAGAAATGTAGAACATGTAACAGTAATTTCAGAATTCTGACTTTTATTACAGCTCATGAGATCGTGTGTACAGGCTGAGGGATTGTGGTATGTGTGTGGGAGGGGGCCCGTGTTACAAGTTTGTACTGGGCCCGAACAAATTATGCTTGGGCTCGCTGGGCAGGGAAACATACCCATGGATGGAATTTCCCTAGCAGAGAATGGATTTTCACAGCACAAGCCATCAGGAAATACAGACAAGAGAAAAGAATTGGGTCTCTCTGTGCAGATTGGTAGAGAAGAGATGTTCCCCTCTCCTGTACATTCAAACTTTCCCTTTGCATAACGTTACAACAGTTTAACAGGAGGCATGAATTTAAACTGATTGAGTTAATCTGGTACAACTGCAAATAGACAGGCTATTGGGTTATGAGTATATTAAATTGGTTTAGCTGAAATCAGTTCATAACAGGCTTTTTGTCTTAAATAAGTTTAGCCTAAGTGCATTGATTTCCAACCAACTGCAGCTAAACCCCCTTAAGATGCATTGTGGATGGAGACCAGCTCCTGCTCCCCGTATAGAACAGACTACCTTTTGGTCCTATTCTGTAGTTTCAGATAGTCCCAAAGACATATGCAGAACTATACCCCTTCCCCAGTCTATGAGTCTTGAGAATAGGAGCCTTCCTTAATCTGATCACATCCAATTACCTTTTGCTTCTCCCCATCTGTCCTCTCTACCTCTTCTCTCACCGTAGACTTTGATTGCAAGCTGTTCAGGGCAGGGCCTGTCTTTTTGTCATTTCAATACAGTACCGAGCACAACAGGGTCCGTGACTGGGGCTCGTAGGAGCTCTGCAATCCACGCATCAACGGTCTGGCTGGAAAGGTTGGATGCCTCAGTTTACCAGATTTAGATTCCAAACAACAGTTTTAAAAGGAAGATATTGGTGCGTAGGCTGGCTAAGGTCAATATCTGCCTACACCTGCCCTGACAGATTCAGTCACCTCCCCCATTCTCACACCCTTCCAGCTGTCTCCATTCATTAGCGTAGGGCAGTGGAGCGCTCTTTTCCTTGCCAAAAATAAGTTATTTTATGGAGCGCAGTACGAGGAAGTAATTTAAAATGATTGCTGTGTTTATCCCATTTCACCAGCGCCCTCTGGCAGTGGCGCCCACCAGTTAAAGCGGCACTCACATTCACACCGCCTGCAGCTCCGAAGCGGTTTAAGTCCTGGGATTTGAGGTGGTGTCAGCCTTTGACGTTGCATGTTATTTCCAGCAAGGCAGCGTTTACACACCCGCCTGTGTTTGTATTGTTCCATCTGGTCCCCCCGTCTGACATGGCGAAGGCCAATCACCCAAGAGACATGCGACGGCAATTCTCTGCGCGCTGCAGCTGCCTCGACCCTGGCCAGGAACCGCAGCAGCGAGCTCAGCAGGGTGACAATGGCTGGCGCATGGCGTGTCAGGAGCTGTTAAACAGCTGCCATCCCACGACTCAATGGGGAGGGGCACCATCCTCCAGGGTGGCTACTTAGCCAAGCCAGAGAGAAGGAGATGACATTGACAAAGGTTTACACAGCACGTCCATTTTAAATGAGTTCAAGGGTCTCCATTTTTTGACTGGAGGGAGCACTTTGTCCTGGGGCCATCACCCTGCTCTCGTGGCTTCACAGGCCCTTCTCGCCCATTTCCCTGTGCTCGGCCCACCTCCCCCTACTAGCACCTTGCACTGCTGGCTTACAGGGAGAAGTAGGTGGAGGCGTGCGCAGCTCTCCCTCTGTGCTGTACGGAGGGAATGAGGGCTCTGCCTGCCTTTTTGCTCTTTCTAGAAGTTCAGCACGTGCCCAGCTCGCAGGCTGCGTTCCCGCTCTGTGGCACAGCTGGGAAGAAGGCAAGAAGCCACCCCCCCACACACCCCCAGGTGGCAAACTCTGGTGTTAGTCACTGCCACAGGCCATGAAACTTTCACAGCTGCCCATTGTTAAAAATTAATTTAAAAGTCATTTCACAGGCTCTTCCAGCAGGCCCTCACACACTGCACTGGCGTTTTAATGCCAGCTCAGGCAGGCGGCAGCTATTGGCAGAGCACAAAACTGCGCTTACGGTGCGTCAGGGCCCCACCGTGCATGGGGCTGTACAAACATACAACAAAATGACAGTCCCTGACTGCGAAGGGGTGCACTCACCAGAGGAGCGCCCGCTCGTGGCGTAGTAGCTGGCTTTCCATAGGATGCCTCCATCCACCGACTGTTGCTCCATTGCTGTGGGAGTCTGTCTTCTCACAATGTGGCCCTCCAGACAGGAGATATTTGGGGTAACCAAGTTCAAACAACAGAAGTCCAACAGGGAATTCCCTAGACGTTGCATCAGGTCTCCAGCCCCACTCTGGGCCCAGGCCATTCCTGTACGTTGGATTTCAGCTCCCTAAAACCAGCAGCCAAGGTCCGCACCAGCTCGCACCTTGCTGCTGTTTCCCTGTGCTGTTTTCTTCTCTGGCTTTCTTCCCCACTTCTCTGGGTTGGCGCTTCTTCTAGGGCTAGGATCCCTGAGCTTACTCACCCCTTCCCCACCTCTCCTCTGCTCCCAGAGAGAGGGCAGACACCCCCTTCTACTACAAACTTCTTCTCCAAACCAGCCTGCTTCGCCCAGCTGGGTTTCATGATCAATTAAGCCAGGTGCAGTAATTAGCCTCAAGCCCACATTAACCCATGCAGCGCCTGCCAGGGGTACCTACGCCACCCCACTGAGACACAGCTAACAGCGCTGCCTCCCATCAGCACAGCTTCAGCGCCAGGCAGTTGTTTTTCAAAAATTCAGTGATGATGAGGACGTTCGTCCGATGAAATAAATTATGCGGATTTGCCATTTTTAGAACCCGCTTGGCGCTTCGCTGCCCCTCTCTGTACAAGTAGGGGAAGGTCCGAGAGTAGCTGCAAAACCTTTTAGAGATTAAAACCACAGCAAATATCTCTGTCGTCCGCTACAGATTTGCTTCATTGGTACTTTTTAAAAATGTTTTGTTTTGAAAAATTCTAATTTTCTAAAAAGCGGTTTGACCGTTTCCTGAGCCATATTAGCTACAGCAGGTCTACTCTATCCTGCAGGCGGTGCTAAATTTGTCCCAGTAACGGACGTGATAGTGGACATACGGACAAATACTGCGCTGGCATCTTCCACTGACCCCCAAGTGTCTCTCTCACACACAGTTTAACAGAAAAATGAAACTCAGGCCACAAAATGCCTTTTTAAAAATGTTTTATCCACAAATGAAGTTGTTTCGCCTTTTTTTTTTTTTAAAGCAAACGTTTCATTCTTCACACCAGATTGGTTGTGGTTTTTTTAGTCTGCCACCTAGATTTACAATATATGCAATCTAGACCGTAAGGGACCGTCAGTACATCTTGCAGATTTACATATTTACAGTCTTTGGAGCAAGAATTCTTTTATAAAAAAACCACGTCTGAAAAAAGGTCTTTACAATAGAAATGGGGTGCAATTCATCAATCATCTTTGGAGGCAACTGGGATTCTTACAAGCGCAGACGCTGCAGAGACCAGTCAGTGTGACGCAGGGTGGACACACGGTACAGTAAATACTGGGGCCCAGGTCTGGATACACAGGTGTAACCAGAACTTGCTGAAGTTCAGGAACAGCTTCACCAAAGCCAGCGAGGACCACCCTGTGCCATCGCTCCCGTGGATCACAGAGCAGGGACAGATGTCCCCGTGTCCCTATCCCCTTCCACACCTCCCTCCACCTAGAAAATAAGTGCAAATGCCAAACGCTTTGGAAACCCAGCAGCAGGGTTGCCCAAAGAGAAATCTACAGCTGAGAAATCTGCCACCACCCTCGTGAGCTCGACAAAGGGGGCTGGGGGACTCCGCTTGGAGCCCCTTCCTCGCCTGCCGGAGCTTGAAATTCAGCATTACCCTGCTGTGCCAGCCCCCAAATGCCGCACCGCGTGGAGTGTAGGCGAGAGTGGGGACGCTCTGCTGAGACCGCGACTCCTGGGGGACAGGGCCTGTCTTCTTACCTGTGCCCACAGCGCCCGCTCTGCCGGAGGTGTGCTGGGACTCGGTGGTCAAGGGAGAAGGCAAAGCTGGTCTCGCCGACCTGCTATATCCAGTGTCCAGCCTGCTACCCCATCCCCTCCCCATCCCTGCCATGTACTCCTACCTCCCACTGTCCCCAGCACACCCAGCGCTCAGCCACATCCTCTGCGTGGCACCCTTGGACTGCGGCTCTCGGGGCAGGAGTCTGTGGGTGGGGATCCTCAGGAAGCGGCGGCAGGCCACGCAGCAATGCACTGGGCCGTTCCATGGGCACAGGCTGGGCGTCCCGGCATCTCCTAGCTGGCGAGAGCCAGCTGCTGCCGGCGCTGGGAAGCCGGGACGTGGTGAGGACTCCACGTGCGCTGAATGTACAAACCAGGGGTCTGGCTCCCGCCAGCCGCGGCAGCGCAGCCCCCTGCCCTGGGCAGGGTAACGGGACGGGCAGCACGGGGCTGTCACTCAGCTCAATGGGAGCTTCCGGGGCCCTGCAGGACAAACACCCCCCCCTGCTCCAGAGCGATGCCAGGCTGGGATTGAGCCAGAGCCCAGTGGAAATGCAGCAGGGCACCAGCAGGCGTTAGGCGTGATGGGGCACAACGCAGCCGACTGAGAAGCGCTCTCAGGCTGCATGGCCCCAGGACAGAGGCCCCGGCATGGGTAGGTCCCTGGAGTGCCCCTACGAGTGCTCGGGAAGGCCGTGGCACCAGAGATGGCTGGGGAAGCAGCGCAGAAGTGGGCAGAGAGGGATGGCGTGGCTCCATCAGCCGTGCCCCGTGCCGTGCCCTCGATTGATGCCAGCCATGTCATGCAGGCGTGACTGCTCCAAGGGAGATGGGATGCAGGGATATAGTGGAACGAAGAGTTCAGGGCCCCAATCTGGCACTTGCTAACGTCAAAAGGAGTCCTTCAGCAGGGTTAGACACTTAGTGATGAAGTTAAAACCCTACAGAGATCCAGTAGTTGCTACCCCAAGCCTGTGCCTCCATGGAGAATAAGTGGGGGGAGGTACTTGGCCAGCACTAGAGCTGGGTTTGGAGGGGGATCCCCAAAGTTTGCACCCCCCTTCAGCCAAAGCCGAAGGACGCTAGTTTGACATCATGGGGTCATCTGTCCTGTCCCACCCCACGTCAATTGACCAGAAATGATAGCATTCCATTCATTCTGCAACAGACACCGATGCATCTCAGATAAATAATCACTTTAAATTAGTTAGTTACATTAATTAGCATTGAGCCACAGCACGGCCTGCCCAGGAAAGACATTTCTGCTCCGTCCCACACAGTCCGCGCCCCTCCGGATCAGAACCTGGAGGAAGAACCGAGCCCCTCAATCCTCCCCACTCCAATGAGAGATCTAGGGTCTAGCAGCATGTGCGCCCCCAACCCCGCTTCGGGATCTAATCTGGACCAAAGGCCCAGCTCCCAGGGAATCTGATGGCCGGCAATCTTCACAGAGAGGGGACGGTTTGGGTGGGCTATGGAGACTGACCTCCCGTCCGAGCCCTACAAATCTGGGGGCAGGACACACTTCCACAGCCCGCGTGGCACTGATTTTGTGGATAGAATGAGGGCTGCGATTCGCCGGCCTGCCAATCTAGCCCCTCACGCGCAAGAAACGCACTTGCACTTGGAGGAGGAAAAACATTTAAAGAAAAAAAAAGAATTTGGTCAATGGTTTTAAAAAAGGAAAATTAAAACACATCTATTCCTGCTTCAGATCAGCAAGTGTGGCCGAGCAGAAGGCGTTCCCAGACCCCAGCTCGTTCTCACCGCAGAAGCGTCCCCGGGGACAGCTCATTCCTGAAGTGTCCACGATTTCGCCTCCCTTAACTCCCCATGCTAGGCCCTCCCTTAAGAGCCGCCATCCTACAGAACAGAATCCACTCTTCCCCGTCACTGTCCGAGAAAGGAGGGGTGAGGAAGGCAGCGTGGCTCTGTCAGTGAAGAATAATTTAATGCTCTGCCACTCTGCCTCCCTGCCCCCAGTATGTTTACCAGCTCCCCATTCCCACTGGGAGGTGGGGGTGGAGGAGTGGGGAGTTCCTCATGGTGAAGGACCCCCTCAGAAATGGAGTTGGGATGCTGGACTGGAGACACATAGACACATACACCCCGCCCCCAAAGGAGGAGTCTCCCAGAGGGGGATAATGCAGCACGTTCTGTTTCCATTCACCGTTCTGGTATAAAAAAACAATCCACAAAATACTGTAGAGTGCCCGCCCCTCCCCAATAAATGTTTAAAAAAGGACACCAGTGCATTTCCATGTGCTGCACCCCAGAGCCAGCTCCCCCCACTGGGAGGAGGGCCTTGGGGGAGAGGGGCCAAACCAGCCCCTCTGCCTCATTCAGATTCTGAGAGCAAACCCATCTGGCAAGACGTTGACAATCCTCCAGCGGCACAGGGTTTAGTTAAACAGTGCGGTAAACAGCCCCGGGCTCCCACGTGGCGTAGGAAGGCCAGTGATGGATGCAGCAGCAAGCCATAAGGAATGGCCAGTCCTGTGGGAGCAGCCACCATGTTGCCCAAAAGGCCTGCGAGTCAGCACCGGCTCGGCCCCAAAGGAATTCATCCACCCTTCAACTGTAAGGATTTCGGATGCTCTGCTTCCGCGTCTTGACACGATGTGGCTGAAAGCCACGTCAGCCTGGCCGACAGGGGCGCCACAGCCGACTCCCCTTGGCCCACCTCCTCCAGGATCAGCGCTGTCCCTGGCAGCCAGCCCCACCACGAGCAAGGAGCCCCTTCGGCAGTGGTATTGCCAGGCCAACAGACATTGGGATGCGCTGGGTGACAGGCAGCCATGGCAGACGCCAAGGCAGCTCTGGGGCAACTCCAGTCCACGTCCCATCAGAAGTAAGTGAGGTTCTTGATGACGCCTAATTCAAGCATCCTTTTTATTGCTAATGCCTCGTGCGAGACATTGTGCTCCGAAGCCTGCGAGACCAACAAAAGGAAGAGTGTTAGGCCATAGGCTTTTATCAGGCGGCCTCGCTAAATGGGAAAAGCCGTGTGTCCTCTCAGCTCAACCCTGCCCCATCGCAGTTCACCCTTCGTGATGATCGGGGGGAAGGGGCATTGCAGCATTAAAAGGGGGCTGACATTATTTTAAGAGTTTAATATTTAATGCATGCAATTGCAAAGCAATGTTTCAGGAATCCAAGAAAAAAGCCACCAGGCCTCACTGAACCCACTGATAAAATGGGGCCAATGGTAATTAGCCACCTTGTGGATTAGAAGGTGGGAAGTGAAATAAGAAGGGAGATCATGAATTTTGCATTAACAGGTCGGTGACACTCCCGTTGTCTATTTAGCTGCTCATAGACTAAATTCTTCTCTGGGATGGGGAAATCTTGGCCATTATACTTAACAACCCCACAAATTATACTAGGTTGGCAGTGTTTGCAGAGGTTAGTCCCGGCTGGAAAGGGGTAAGTGGGTTCTGCTCACTCCTGAGGCAGGTAACTCATACCTAGAAGGGGGTAATAAGGGAGCTCTCTAGGGATGAAGGATCTAGGGTGTGGGCTGAGCAACCCTGAAGGAGGAGCCGTAGGTGTAGCCCAGTGCGGGGAGATGTTTTGAGCTGAGCCGCGTATTATATCATTGCTAATGTCTGTGCTCATAAAGCCAAAGGAAGGAGGCAAATTTGGACTCTGCGCACGGAAACACTTGCTCATGGGCTTTTCTACAGATTTGTTTTCATCATTTGTGTTTTACTGTAACAGGTGGCCACTGGGGAATGCCGTGTGCCTTTTTATCTATGCAGACGTGTCTGTGCCACAGCAAGAGACACGTCCAATAATACACCACCGAGATTCTGCCTGGCCTCCTATCGCACTTGTGCTTTAGATCGCTGGTTCTCAACCAGGTCAGGATCCACTTGTAAATGTTGCTGGCCTGTCGTGGCCCAGGAAATAGCCTGGTGGTGGAGCCCTGGGGTGGCTTTGGTCAGGTCCTGCGCCCTGGGAGGGTTGGCTCCTTCCAGCACCCACCCCACACGGCAGCTCCCGCAGCTCCAGTGCTTGGGGCTGGCTGGGCGTGGCTCTCCGCTCTGGGCGTCACCACTCCCGGTGTTGCCGCGCCGCTCAGGTTTGGCACCCGCTCCCCTGACTGGACCAAATGTGCGACTGGAGCCGTGCCCTGGCTCACGGGACTGCAGAGCCATTCACTCAAATCTGGCCTACCCGCACTGCCATCGTCATGACAGCTGAGCGGTGCTGGGACCCCGGAGGTCGCAGTGCCTGGCGCAGGGAGAGACGCCCAGCCAGGCCCGTGGGACAAGAGCCCAGAAGCTGCCACGCCAGCCTTTGAAACATTCTGGTGACCCAATTTTGGGTCCCGTCCCATGGGTGCCGAAACCCTGCTTTAGATGGCACCTGGGGAGTGTCTATCTTCATTACTGATTTATTAGCTGTATTGCAGCTGCACCTAAGAGCGCTAGTCACGGACCTGGACCCAGTGTGCTACGCGCTGCACAGACAGAATGAAAAGATGGTCCTTGCCCCATAGATCTGGCCACCTAAATGTTCTGCTGTCTGTACAGAGCCTCACACATGGGGGCTCTGCTCCGTGATTGCTGTTCCTAGACACTCCTCTAATACAGATGGTGCTACTGACTGGAGTATTCCCTACGTATCTCCTATACTTGCTATGGGGAATACTCCAAACGCTAAGGAAATGGAAGAGTTTTTATGGACCATCATGGTCGTATGCACCACTGCTCTCTACTGGATGGAACGCATCAAAGCTATGCCTGGGTCTGACCGTGGGTAGTGGCCACAGCATATGGAGAAGAGGTACCACCCCTCGTTCCATTACAGACAGCATCCAGAAGTTTACCGCCAATACGGTAATAATACAGTTCCTTCTGGTGACGTGTGTAAAGCCCAGAGATTCACAGAGGAAAGGTGCTGTGTAACAGCAAAGTGTTATCACCACTAGAGGGAAAAGGGTGTGGTTACTTACAGCCATTGACTTTAGTGTGATTTGCTCGTAATAGTGTATGGTCTGTTTTTTATTGGTAGAGTCGGGATACCCAAAGCCTGCGATATGTACCAGGTCACAGAAGTGCAATGCCAAGGTGATGGCTAATAATCCCGTTGTTGGTTTCTAGATGGAGAGAGATGAAAGAGAGAAAGGGAAGTGCATAGGGTGATTAAAAAAAAGCCATACATGCTGTGTTCAGTTCAGAGTAGTTTTCTCCCCCCTTCTCACTTTGGGGACAGGTCTAGTGTAGAACACAGTGGCTTTAGTACACATAATCATAACAGCTGTGCAAATAATGGATTTTTCAGTTTGCCGGCACTTCTAAAAAATAATAAAAATAGGTCTGGGCCAGCTGAAAAGGTTTCTTTTCAATTTGGAGCTTCTAAAAAAAATAAAATTAAAGGACATTTTGGAGGAAAATCGGCTGGAAAATGTCAGAATGAAACACTTTGAATTCTTTGGATTTTTTAAGGATTTTTCCCCCGACTGAAACAATTCAGCAAAATTGACCCAAATTCAGAAAATGTTTCCGTGTCACCAAATTTTTGTTTGTCGGTGAAAAAAGTTTCAGCTGAAAAATTTCATCCAATTCTAGTGCTTCTGTTTCTTGCTGCTGGCTGGCTCAGGGCCTATCAGTCTGCGTCACTCATAACTAGCCATGTCTCTAGGCTAGTTCAGTGGCTTGTGCCAGGTTCTAAGCTCACCAATGTCCATAGTTCCTTACAATACATGGACACAGTTCATTCCATATGCGTGACTTAGAATGGAGGTTTCCCCCTCTTCGGAAGGGCAGTTTCTACTATAGGGCTGCCGCCATTATGAATTGGGACTTTCAATTTTGTCCTGTGTCTTTCATTGCCTGCCTTATGGGGTATAAGACACCTTGACTGGACAAGAGAGGGAATATTGGGGTCATGAACTCCAAGACACACATGGATTTTCCAGGTAACTCCTTGAAAATTCTCCAGCCCTCGTGACTATGTGCCAGCTCATTGGGATCTGTACGGATCAAGCCACTGAGAATGGATAGTTTAATTAAAGCTTTATTGCCCACACCTGCAATGCATGGGTATCCAGACAGCACTGCTTAAACTCCCAAAGTCCTGTCCCAACATGTGCTCAGCTCAGTGTGAATCTGGGACAAATTCTTTCTTTTTGGCTGATCCAAAGCCCCAATAAGGTATCTGGAGGGGTGCAGGCCGCCATGTGGCCAGGGAGGGAAAGGCACCAGCGGATATATGTGCGTGGATTGTGGCACAGCTAGCTGCGCAATGAAGGAGGTGAGGGCAGCAAAACAGTCCATCGGGAGAAAAGCTCGGCCCACGACAGAGTCCAGGAGTGCCCCGATGAAGGTGAATATATGGGTAGGGATGAGAACTGACTTGTCCTTGTTGATGCAAATGTCCAGGCCACTGAGGAGGTCACGAAGGGTCTGGAGAGTGAAGTGGAGACAGTCACAAGAAGGCACAACAACGAGCCAGTCGCCCAAGTAAGGGAACACGGAGTGGCCACGATGACGCACGTGAACTGCGACAACGACGAAGGTCTTCGTGAACATGAGGGGCAGTGACGATACCGAAGGGGAGGAGCCAGAACAGATCATGAAAGTGTCCCA
Source organism: Mesoclemmys tuberculata (assembly GCA_007922155.1). Taxonomy (NCBI): domain Eukaryota; kingdom Metazoa; phylum Chordata; order Testudines; family Chelidae; genus Mesoclemmys; species Mesoclemmys tuberculata. Next base: position 2,699,516 of record ML675696.1, on the reverse strand, counting down.
CCGTGAAATGGAAGAACTTTGGATGAGTCTGGTGGACATCTATGTGAAAGAATGCATCCTTCATAGCGAGAGCCGCAAACCAGGCCCCATGGGGGACGGATTGGATCATGAGAAGGAGTGTCCGGAATCAGAACTTCCATGTCAATTGGTTCAGCCACCGAAGATCCAGAATGGAGCGGCGGCCACCCCCTTTTTTTGGCACAAGGAAATAAGGGAAGTAGAACTCATGGACAGGGTGGCAGTGAGGGATGTAGTCTATGGCGCTCTTCCAGAGGAGGGTGTCCACTTCCTCATGGAAGAGATCATGATGGGAGGGATCCCCACAGCTAGAATGGGGCAGGCGATGAGGGGAGAGGGAGAGGAACTCTATCAGGTACCCCGATGAAGAATGTCCAGCACCCATTGGTTGGTGGCAATCGTGCCCCAATAATGGGTAAACAGGACAAGACTGCCCCCGAAGACAATCTGGGCTGCCATAGAAGTGGAGGGAGATTTGTGGGTCATGGGGAAAGAGTCAAAACTGCTGTTTGGAGGGACATTGCAGAAAGGTCAAGGCAGTGGAAGTGGCAGTGGTGGAATAACAGGGCTGTTGCATGTGCGAGCTATGGCGGGATTGCTCCTGTGGGTGTTGTGCGTAGGGTTGGTTGATGGCCTGTGGACGGGGGTGGAAAGATGGCTGCCGCTGCCTGCGGGTCGGAGCTGGGATGTAGAGACCAAGTGACCAGAGGGGGGCACGGGAATCATTGAGGTAGTGGAGGGATTCATCCATCTGGCCGTTGAAAAGTTTGTGGTTCTCAAAGTGGAGGTCCTCTAAAGTGGTCTGGATCTCTTCGGGGAAACCATAGGCTTGGAAATCTGGACGGAGCACCACGCTGGACGCAAGAGGGCAATATGCCATGTTAGCGGTGTTGACCGTGGCTTGGAGTCACCTGGGCAATGAGTCTGCCCTCACCCAGCATGGCCCGGAAGTCCTGCTGTTCTTCCACCAGGAGGAAGGCCTGGAACTCCGCCAACTTGGAGCACGAGAGGAAGTCTCATACTTTGCCAGGATGCCTTGTAGTTGGCAGTATGGAACTGGAGGGGCCCACGGAGGAGTAAATCTTGCACTCCAGAAGGTCGAGTTTTTTGTCTGTCTGATCTAGAGGGATGGCCTCAAAGTGCTGCTGTTGGGTGCATTTGGTCGCCGTGTGGATCATGAGCTAGTTGGGGGGCAGGTGTGTAAACAGGAAGTCCATACCCTTCATTCCTTCTAAGTAGTGGCATTTGGCACATTTCAGGGTAGGGGCACAAGAAGCTGGGGTGTACCAGACCAATTGGAGCAGCTGGAGAATGGCCTCGTTGATAGGAAGGCAGTGGGGAAGTGCCGAGGAGGCTGCAGGATGTCCAGGAACTGGTTCTGCAAGCCCTGGATGTCCTCCACCGGGAGATGGAGCAGCAGCCATGCGTCGAAGCAGGTCCTGATACTGGCCGTGGTCATCCGGAGCGGAAAGAGAAGGCGGAATGAGTGCTTCATCTGGAGACAAGGAGGCTCCAGTGATTACGGGTGGTGCAGTGATGTCCTGAGGCTTGTCATGGATGGAAGGCGGGGCATGCAGGGGATGGCCGGTGGTGTGGTAGCAGCGACACCCCATTGTCCCAATAGGGGTCCCAGGCAGGCCAACAGGGACGGACATACAGGTCACTGAGCAGTAGCGGGCCCTGGGATTATCAGCAGGAGGCCGGACATCAGCAGATAGCACAAGGATCCGGGCTGACAGATCACACAGGAGAGAAAGGGGGGTCTGGCTCAGAGGACCACTTAGACTCCAAGGATGGTTCTGGCAAGGGTGGGACCATCAGGACAAGGCAGAGTGGAGGAGGGAACTGCATGAACAGGAGAGGCTCATCCACTGGAGACAGGAGCCCCAAATCTATCAAGAAGCTGGGTCGTGAGGGGAGCTGGTGTACAGCAGAATCAGCTTGGCTGTGGGCATCAGCGGAGACAGGCAGCCCAGTGTACGGATGACCAGACACAAGAGTCCGGAGGGCCAGCCAGCATCAACGGTGCCGGACATGAAGGTGGCGGACTGGTGGCCGTGGCTGGAGGTGGTTCTGGTGGTTTGTGGCAGCATTTGGACTCAGTGCGAGGCTTCTAAGCAGGTGCGCAGCCAGGTCAATGCGCAACTTCTCACCCGCCCTGGCGCAGCTCAAGGAGGATACAGAATCATAGAATATTAGAGTTGGAAGGGACCTCAGGAGGTGTCTAGTCCAACCCCCTGCTCAAAGCAGGACTAACCTCAGCTAAATCATCCCAGCCAGGGCTTTGTCAAGCCGCAGCTTAAAAACCTCTAACGATGGAGATGCCACCACCTCCCTAGGTAACCCATTCCAGTGCTTCACCACCCTCCTAGTGAAAAACTTTTCCTAATGTCCAACCTAGACCTCCCCCACTGCAACTTGAGACCGTTGCTCCTAGAAAGCAATCAGGTTGGTCAGGCATGACTTGCCCTTGGTGAATCCATGTTGATTGCTCCTGATCACCTTCCTCTCTTTTGAGCGCCTTAAAATGGATTCCTTGAGGACCTGTTCCATGATTTTTCCAGGGATTGAGGTGAAGCTGACAGGCCTGTAGTTCCCTGGATCCTCTTTCTTCCCTTTCTTGAAGATGAGCACTATATTTGCTTTTTTCCAGTCATCAGGGAACTCCCCCAGTTGCCACAAGCTTTTAAAGATAATAGCCAACGGCTCTGAAATCACATCAGCTAACTCCCTCAGCACCCTCGGATGCATTGCATCTGGCCCCATGGACTTGTGTATGTCCAATCTTTCTAAATAGTCCTGGACCTGTTCCTTCAGCACTGCAGGATGTTCACCTCCTCCCCATTCTGTGCCCCCCTGTAGTGCAGTAGTCTGGGAGCAGATCTTGTCTGTGAAGACAGAGGCAAAAAAGGCATTGAGTACCTCAGCTTTCTCCACATCCTCTGTCACTTGGTTGCCTCCCCCATTCTGTAAGGGGCCCACACTTTCCTTAATCTTCCTCTTGTTGCTAACATACCTGTAGAAACCCTTCTTGTTCCCCTTCACATCCCTTGCTAGCTGCAACTCCAATTGCGCTTTGGCCTTCCTGATTTCATTCCTGCATGTTCGAGCAGTATTTTTATAATCCTCCCTAGTCATCTGACCAAGCTTCCACTTCTTGTAAGCTTCGTTTTTGCTTTAAGCTCACCAATGACTTCTTTGTTAAGGCAAGCTGGTCGCCTACCACACTTGCTATTCTTTCTGCACATCGGGATGGTTTGTTCCTGTGCCCTCAATAAGGTTTCTTTAAATTCAGCCAGCCCCCTTGGATTCCTTTCCCCCTCATATTAGCCTTCCAGGGGATCCTGCCCATCAGTTCCCTGAGGGAGTCAAAGTCTGGTTTTCTGAAGTCCATGGTCCAATGCTCATTTAGAGGCGGAACCCATCGGGGAGCTGCCCTTGTGCCCAAGCTCACGCTTCTTATGTTCATGATGGGGCTTTGGTGGATGCAGTGGTACCAAGAGCAGCGACGCACAAAATGGGATTGGTGGAGCCTTCATCGGCAGCGATGGTCTGATTGCATCTGTGGGCATGCGGCCTCCTCCAGCAGAGGTTCGCGGAGATGAAGTTCCCTAGCTTCCCAAGTCCGAGGCAGAAACGAGCGGCAGATGATGCAACGGGCAAGGATGTGAGATTCGCCGAGGCAATACAGACGTCGGTGCTCATTGCTCACCAAGAAGGAGAGCAGACACAAAACACAGCTTTTGAAGCCAGCTTGCTGGGGCATAGTCCCTGGAAGGGAGGGGGGAAGGCCCAGGAGGGGAAGAAATCCAGTGGAGGGAGTCCTAACTAAGTAACAACTACTGGCGACTATACGCAACTAGAAGAAAAGTTATGTACGAAGGGCAGAAAAAAAACAGACAAGTCCTTTTAGAAAATTAAGAGCACTGAGGAACAGGGGATCTGACTCTGGCCATGCGGCAGCAAGAGGGAACAGGAGCAGCGCCAACCCTCAAAGCCTCTTAAAGCCTTAGATGCACCATGAGAGCGATGCACGTGTGGGTCAGGGGATACGACTATGAACCGTGCCAGCTCCAGCGCCTGGCCTGCCTGTGCACCCGTGTCTGGAACCCAGAGAGGGACTAGCACCCTCACCCCATTTCTATCCATTTCCAGGGAGAGGACGGCGGATGGAGTTAGGCAGTAAGTCAATGGGACATAGGTGAGGCCAATGGTAGAGGTAATGCAGCTGAATGGCACCAGGTCCCAGTAGTGTGTTCCAGCTGTAAATGCCCTGTGATTCCGACCTGGGGCACAGTCAGTCTCTCTGTCTCTCTCTGGTCCCAGCAAACTGGCTCCCTTACCTGTTTAACCTTCCGTGGTTGCTTCATGGGAAGATTAAGCAATTTAGCTGCAGTTATTTCCATGAAATAAGGGTTCAGAATTCGCACTTGCTTGGGGTTCGCATTCCAAATTAAAGGGGGTTGCTTCCAGAACCCCTTGCGAATCTGGAAAAAGACAACAGGGAAGTCAGTGGCTGTTCTTTGCCCAGGGGTCACTAGGGCTGCAACCCTGGGAGGCTGGTGCGGAGGAGACAGAGGCAGAGGAGAGGAGAGAGGCAGAGGCAGAGGAGAGACCAGCCGTAGCCCTCCGCGGCACTTACTCGCTTCTTGTCATTGAGGATTGTCTCCATCCATTGGAAATCCATGGGTTTAAATGGCACTAGCACCAGCAAAGTATCTGGATTGTTTTCCTTCCTGGGGTTGAAGTGCGCGGACTCTGGGTAAAACAGGCGCATGGTGGTCTTGGAGCCCACGTCCTGCTCGTACCCATTAACCGGTGCATTGTTCAACCTGGGGAAAAGGGAGCACAAGATGAGGCAGGCGATATTTCACACATGGCCCACTTTCCCCAGGACCTGTCCCATTAGCATCTCGCTCTGCATTCCCAGCAAAAACCCCTTCGAGGATTCGAGCCACCTGCCCACCGCACTTCGACAGGATGGATTTGTTAGGTAGGAGACGGGGAAAGGAGCCTTCGGGAATGAACTCCCCCAGGAAGGAAAGAACATCACCTTCCACTCTAGGTGTCAGAGACATTGTTGTGACCTGCCTTCTCTAGCAAACTATGCGCAACGGGGATGTACATTTATACAAACCAAAACCCTTCCAGGCCCTTCCCTCCTCTGGGAGCGGATGAGAGAACACCACCCAGGACGGGTGTTAGTCACCGGGCTGAATGCATGACTGGAAAGTGCTCACACACTGCAGGGACAAGAATTTCCAGGTGGGACTAGCATGGATCTCCTGCACCCTGAGTGTTTATCTTGGCCTGTCCCCGGGAATCTGCGAACAGACTCTGCTGGGTCCAAACAGATGCAGTGGATCCACGGGAGGAGGAAGACTCATTGTGTTGAACCTCCATAGCACCTTACCTGATCACGACGTCGTATTTGTTGATTGCTTCCCCCATAGAGCTGTTTCGGAGCCGGTGTCCATTCCCCACCACGGCACATCTCCGGCACTTCATGCTGCAAAAGAAAAGGCAATCTCCACCGAACGCTCTCACGGTTTTCAACTCCGTGGGATTCTCTCCCCCTTTACACCGAACAATCTAGTTCTTTACATATTTTTAGAAGCAACGAAAAGAGCCTGAACTCTTTGGCGCTCTCCGGTGCTGAACTTTTTGCTGGGTGGTGAAATTTGCATGGAATTGTATGGCTTTGTGATGCACAAAATCAGACAGGATGATGTTGGATCTGTGATCACAGCATTTTTACCAGTGGATTCAAGGGGAATGCAGGTGTGAATTCCTATGACAACACCCCATGGCCTAGTCAGTAGAGTCATTTTTCTGATGTTGACACTTGCCCTCATCTCCCCACCACTTGCTAGGAAGCAAATTGAAATCACCAAACCCATTTCACACAGAATGGCAGCGGCACCCAGTCACTACCAACACAGCTAGATCCCAACCGGAGCCCCAGAGACAAGAGATACCCCTTATCAGCACATTGGACTGCAAACAATGCAGGTTAGCAACCAAACAAGGCAGCAGGTGCGTAGAACTAGCCCCCTTGCTGAGGGGTCAGCAGGGATTGAATTTGTGACCTATATCACTAAAAGCAAGAGCCTCTAGCGCTCGAGCTACAGGAGTAACTCCTCTAAATAGTCATGGAAGTAGACTTTTATCCAAGCCAGCCACTAGTCGGGGGATAAAGAACTACACTCTTCGCATGGGTTCCCTGTTGTCCAGCCGGAAAGACTGTGATCAAGGAGATCTGCTCCGACACAGATGCCCTATGTGACCCTGGGCGAGTCGCCATCTCTCTGTGCCCCTGTTTTCTCCTCTGGGTACTGGGGATGTCCCACCAGCAGCACAAGGAGGAGGTGAGGTCCAAGAAGCACTCGAGCCCCGCAGACGGGCCATGCTATAGAAATGCAGCGTCAGCACCCTTCTGTGCCCCATTCCAGCAGTAACAGCTGAGATCAGCGAGCAAAACCAAAGTGCCCGGCCGCCTGACAAGGAAGAGAAAAGTGCTGCTGCCAGAAGCTGGAGTGGAATGGAGCATACACGTGAAAAGCCAGCCCTGCAACTGGACCAAGGTCAGAGAGATCTCAGGGCACCTGGTGGATGACACTTCACCTGGTCAACCCAATTCTTCCACCAGTTCAATCCACTTCCTTAAGAGAGGACTTGGTGTCAGGAGTTTGTCTGGGCCAGTCTCTCCCTTTCCACTGCTGCCGCCAGCCACCTGCAGATCTGCCAAGCTGTGGGATGCCCTTGTTAAATGGGATTAGAGGCCGGATTTCAGTCCAGAGTTTATAGACACAGGACAGGGCACGGAGCTGCAGGCAAACGCAGGGGCTGAGCCTGTCGGCACAGTGCACTTCCCTTATCAAACAACAAACAGTCCCATGCTCCAGTTCACTAGGGTCCTACAAGGAGCTGGCCTAGTGAACACTGCACTGGGTCTCAGGGGTCGGGGGCTCTATTCCCAGCTCAGCTGCTGGGTGACTGTGGGCAAGTCATTTCGCTCCGTGCCTCAGTTTCCCCATCTGCCCAGTGAGGCTAATGATACTGGCCTCCTTTCTAAAGCACCTGGATGAGACAAGCTTGGCATCGTATCCGGGACAAGTCTTTAATTGACCCTGGGACCCGCCTTTGTAGGATGTTCCATAACCCCTTGCTGGAACCCAGGTTTAGTTTTTGCCTCTGTCCTAGGGACAGCAACCTCTGCCCCTACCGCCCGGCTGCTGGAGATGGCAGCAAATCGAGGAAGGGTCTAGTTACATTTTCTGGCCTTGCACTGCCATTTTGTTGAGCCTCCTGAGATCTGGTTCTCATTCCTGATTCTAGATGGGCTGGGTCGGTGCTAGATCAGGTCTTATCTGGATCCCGCTCCTTTGCTCAGCTGCAACAATGTCCTATGTCCTCTGGGGTTGTAGGAATGGGGGTCACTGCCCCACGGCTCACATGCTCAGACAAGCAGACAGACCCCAGAGCAAGACAGAGCAGTGCTCGGCTGTCAGACAGAATCACGGACACACAGCTAGTCCTCACGCCACGGCTCACTGACACTGCAGCTCATTACCCTCCTGCCAAAATCAGTGGCTTGTGTTGTCCCAAGACAGAGTCCAGCCATTTACTTCATTCTAGTGCAAGCAAACCACCAGGCAGCTGGCTGGGGCTGCAACACCGTGACATCATGTCCTGAACCACATCTGGGCTACAGACAGCGAGTCTGCCTGGGCTTGGAAATCAAATCCTGGGACGGGCTGCAGGGAGGCAGGGCACTGGCGGGGAAGAGAGGCGGTCACCCATGCACATTTGTGCACATCATAAGAGTCAGGCGTGCAGTTTCCCAACCTGGGCTTAACAGGGGTCGGGGAATGGAAGAGCAAGGGGGCTGCCAGGCAGGTCTGAGGGGCCTGAACAGAGCTGGAGGGGCCCGAGGACTGGCAAATCAAGGGGGCTAGAATTGAGTAGAGCCCCATGGGGAAACTCGCCTGTGCTGGGCTTGACTCTGCCAGGTAAATGGACTTCACCCTCCTCGGCATTCAGGCCAAGAGCTTCCTGGGTTTGTTGGGAGAGTGGGGGGGTCTGCTGGGTTTGAAACCAATTTTCAGTTCATCCCAGTCTACAGAGTCTTAGACCTCCTCATCCCACGGGAGTCCAGCCTGGTGGTCACCTCACCTCTTCAGATGCCACCTGGAGGCCGGTGACTTACAAGCAGTGACCCTGAAAACTCAATCAAGACTCAACCTAGACCCCAGATCCCACCACTCATAGATGATCAACTGGCCCAGCAGAAAAGCCAAGGGCCAAATGGGTTGTGGGGACCGAACTCCCTCGCTCGGGCACACCAATAGGAGGAGCTAGCCCTGCATCTGGCTGGTGGACAAAGAGTGGAGCGGAGTCTCCAGAGCGCCCGAGCCAGCCCCCATCCACAACTCCAGGAAGATCATTCACCTGACGACAGCACTTGGAGGCTAAAGAAAGGTTGGCTGCACGGGAATTACCTGTGGATGCTTTCAGGCACCGAGGAGCTGGTGATGGCTAACAACCGGAGGAGACTGTCTTCTGCAAAGGAAAGCAAGTGAGGTCAGTCCTGCCCGAAGCAATGAGATCCCCATATCGACACAAGACCCCCCAGCTGCTCCAGGCACCACACTGCGACCCCAGAGGGAATTCTTCTCGTGGAAGGCTGTTTCCCTGAGATCGCCCCCTTTCCCACTGTCAACGTCTCCACCCTCCCTCTCCTGCTGGCCAAAGGCGGACTGCCGATCAAGCCACGCTGGTTAGATTCCAAGTAAGAAATAGGAGACAGCAAGAGAGACAGAAAAAACAGGTGTGAAGGAGAACACATGTCCTCTATTGTGCCATGCTGTTGTTCACCAAACCCAAGGGATGGGTGCTGGAGAGCAGAGAAAGCAGGTTGGCTTACCGCTTCCTTTAGTCCCATATGGCAGCTCATACGAGGACGGGGTCTTCTCCCAAAAGTAATCCTTCAGCTGTAAAAACAGTGGATGATCCCGTGTGTAACTGCAAGGAACACAGAGTGGATTAGCCAAAGGGACATGCAAACCTGAACTAAACTAGAATCTTCAGCTGACTTCACCGTCTACTCTCCGCCCTTCCCTCACCCCCAGATCATGCAGTGACAATCCTCCCACGCCCCGTTCCCACACTCCACCAATCCCTTTGGAGCAAAGACCAGCTCCTGCTTGGGACAGTTACTCACTTCCCTATGAGCAGTGTGGTTTTCTTTTCCACCTCTCCTTGGGGACACGTCGTTTTGTCATCTTGCACGGGAAAAGCAAAACTGTAAGACAAACGGCAGAGATGGTGATTCCCCCAGCTTGGGCTCCATTCGCAGGACAAGCCATCACTTGCATGGCCAGCGAGCAGGCACGAGTCCAAGAGAGAGCAGAGCACGTCACTGCCAGAGGGTGACTGTCACCTTCAGAGCTTATTGCAGGTTATCCCGGTGACAGCTTGCCAGAGGAGCGGTGGCAGAGCCTGAGGGAATCTCAAAGTATACGAGACTAAGAATATGCTTTGGGGGTAGTAGCGCCCCTCTCTCTATTGACTGTCATATGTTCCAATACCAGGCTCTCAAGACCACCCAAGAGAGAAAACAGCTTGCAGAGACCAGAGACATAACTCACATCTGCAGCTCTAGGCATAAGCACCAAAGAAAACTGCCTAAAATCTTTTTCGACGGCTTCTCCTTTCTGCTGCTTCTTTAAGCCTTTGGGTGTGTCTTCAACTAGCAAAATAAGGTGCATTCTTAAAACCCAGTAACTAACCCTAGGCTCCCCCCTTACCTAAACTACAAATCATCTTCTCCGGGATATTACCTCATGCTAGTTGTCAGGGATTAGCTAAAATGTGTTAAGAATACCCCTTTTGGCAAAGACAAGGTTTTGAGGCTCACACACCATGATCTACGGCTCCGATTTTGCAGAATCGCTCCCGTTTCACTTTGGACAAGCACTGATCTGTCCCCCCAAAATCATTTGAGGCCTGGGGCAGGGAGGAACCCCCAATGCGCTGTTATTCAATGTCATTACAACAAGATAGCACTTACTGGCATCAGTTGTTGCCACATTATAATCGTGTTTATCCTGTAGGATAAACTGAGGTGAATTTCACCAGCTGATCAAGATCAGGTGGGCCTCCCTCTTACCTGGCCAGAGGTGGTGTCATTTAGCTACCCCAGCCTCCAGCTCCACATTGTTCCTGAGAGGGAAAGTGTGTCCTTTCCACACACCGTAAGTCTCAGAGCAAGACAGCCTGAAACCATCAGGAAAGGGCAGAAGAGAAAAGCCTCTTGCCCCCTCTAAAACTTAAAAAAATACACTCACAGATGTATGTACCTTTCTTCCCGGGATATAGAATACCACACCATCACCAGAACTAACACCAGCCCTGCAAGCATCTTCCATCCTATACCGGGAAGAGAGAGAGAGAGAAAATACCGTGATGCTGGGACCGTGGAGCTGTGACTGCAGAACAGGCAGGGCTAGCACAAGGGAAGGAAATTCACCTCAGCCACTGCCCTTGTGCCCAGCGGGGAAACTAGATTCAGTGACAAACTGTGCCCCACTTTGGTGCTTCTGTGAGAACTGGGGCTATTAATGCCCCAAAAGAAGCTGGGAATAAATACTGGCACTCAGAGGATGACAGGGGATGGATCACTTGATGATGCTTGTTCTGTTCAATCCCTCTGAAGCCCCTGGCATTGGCCACTGTTGGAAGACAGGAGACCGGGCTAGATGGACCATTGGTCTGACCCTCAATCAGAAGCCTGGATAATTGCTCAAGAAGCTAGCTAGCTTTGAAGTGAAAACGAGAGTCCTGTAGCACCTTAAAGACTAACACATTTCTGCGGGCATAAGCTTTCACGGGCTGCAACCCACTTCGTCAGATGCATGGAATGGAAACCACAGATAGGAGGTGCATGTCTACATCCAAAGGTGAAAAACATAACAACGGGGAGGGCAAGTGCTAACAAAGGCAGTTCAGTTAGGTTAGCTGAGGCCTATTCACAGCCACTGATTCGAAGGTGAGAACGTGTGAACAGTGACAACGACTTCTTGTAATGAGAGAACCATTCCCAGTCCTTATTCAGACCCAGTCTGATTGTGTCGAGTTTGCATACGAGTTCCAGCTCTGCAGTTTCTCGCTTAAGTCTGGTTTTGAAGTTTTTTTGTAGAAGTATGGCAACTTTCAAGTCAGCTACACAGTGTCCTGGGAGATTGAAGTGCTCTCCTACTGGCTTATGGATGTTACCATTTTTATGTCTGATTTGTGTCCCTTTATTCTTTTGCAGAACAGACATTTTCCTTCTTCGTCAACGTTTTGATCCGTAGCCAGGTCAAAGAAATGGAACTATTATTAAGTGAATCAGTGCTTATTTTAGAGGAAACTGTTACGATTCTCAGGCTATAGAGTTAACTTCAATGCAAATAACTCTGACTGGGTATAACACCAGAGTCATGGGACCAGACTTGGGTTGGAGCAATAGGAGAAAGAAAAAGGCAAATGCACAGAAAACAGCTAAAGGGGAACAATAGCATGGAGCCCAGAATTTGCAGTAGCGAAAGGAAGGAAGGAAAGGATTGCCAGCAGATTGAGGGAGGTGATTATTTCTCTCTATTTGGCACCGTGAAGCTGCATTTGCAATACTGTGACCAGTTTTGGGCCCCCACTACAGGAAGAATGTGGACAAATTGGAGAGAGTCCAGCAGAAGGCAAAAAAAATGATTGGGGGCTGGAGCATATGACTTACCAGGAGAGGCTGAGGGAACTAGGCTTGTTTAGTCTGCAGAAGAGAAAACTGGAGGGGGGGGGATTTGATAGCAGCCTTCAACTACCTGAAGGGGGTTTCCAGGGAGGATGGAGCTAGGCTGTTCTCGGGGGTGGCAGATGACAGAACAAGGAGCAACGGTCTCAAGTTGCAGTGGGGAAGGTCTAGATTGGATATGAAGAAAAGCTTTTTCCCTAGGAGGGTGGTGAAGCACTGGAATGGGTTACCTAGGGAGGTGGTGGCATCTCCGTCTTTAGAGGTTTTGAAGGCTTGGCTTGACAAAGCCCTGGCTGGCATGTTTTAGTCAGGGTTGGTCCTGCTTTGAGCAGGGGGTTGGACTAGACATCTCCTGAGGTCCCGTCCAACCCTCACCTTCCATGATTCTACACACATGAGAAACACACTGGAGAGGTGTGTGTCATACACGAAGCTGACAGAGAGGAAGCTGTGCTCACCGGTACGGTGATGGAGCCCGGGGGCAGCCCAAAGGAAAAGGCAGTCAGCAGCCCTCACCAGAGGCCCAGAAAGGGCACACCTGACCAGGTAAGGTTGGGGACAGGTACATGAAGCTGGGTTATGACACATAAAGTAGCTGATAAACGATGGCATTTGAGTTACTGTCAGCAGTTCCACAGAGCGGTTAAATCCACACCGATTCCGCTGAATGGAGTCAAGCAGGGAGATTTGCATCTCCGACGACGTGATCGTTTCAGCAGAACAAGCACGCCCTGCTGTGAATCAGCGCTGCCTGCCAAGGCCCTTGTCTGACCCGGCTCTTATCTTATCTGGCTAGCGACAACCCAGCGGGCTGTTTAACCTAGCTTTATTGTTCTTTTACAAACTAGACCTGCTTAGCTGTCTGCTTCCTGCCCTGCCCGGCCCCGCCCGGCAATCCACTATGGCATGACTGCATTCGCTCAGCACCATGAGCCTGGCCCCGATGCATCTCATCCGCAGCATCGCACTGCAACCTGATTCACCCGGCCAACTGCAAACTGATCCCGCAGCCTATGGCAACCCCTTCCCTGGCTGAGGGCAGCCCGCCTGCCACCAGCCAATCACAAAAGCCTCCTCACACCCCTGCCCACTGCCTCGGGGCAGCTGCTTTCCACCTAAGCGTTCCCCCCTCACCTCCGATCTGTGCCACCTACTGGCTGTTCATAGCTGCCCATCACTATAACATGTAGGTACCAAGTACAGGGAGTTGACGCTCCAGCGTGGACCTCTGGGACTACATCCTAGTCCAGTCTCACATGGACTGTAGATTCCCAGAGGTTTGTTTTTTTGATTTCCCCCTCTCCAACCTCCCACATTTTAGCCCAGCCTAAGGAAGAGGGAGGTAGAAAAAGACGGCCAGGCCAGATACAGTGACAACTGTGCATGTCCTAAGAATAGCCATACCGAGTCAGACCAGTGGTCCATCTAGCCCAGTGTCCTGTCTTCCGACAGTGGCCAATGCCAGGAGCTTCCGAGGGAATGAACAGACCAGGGCGATTATCAAGCGATCCATCCCGTCGTCCAGTCCCAGCATCTGGCAGTCAGCGACTAGGGACACCCAGAGCATGGGGTTGTGTCCCTGACCATCTTGGCTAATAGCCACTGATGGACCCATCCTCCCCCTCTCCACCTCCCCCACCCTGTTGGAGAAGGTCTTAGAAGACGAGGATTAAAGAGAAGGGGGAGCAAAAAGTTCACTCCGTCCTGCCCCCTCATCACAGCTCGCACTATCCTGGGCTCACTGGCAACCGCAAAGGGCCGGAGATCACGCTCCTGACCCCACTGTGAAGGAGGTGAGTCAACTAGAGCCTTACAGAGCCACATGCGGGGCTAGGTCAGTCACTCCTGGGCCAGTGACGACGGACTCCGCAGGCCTTAGCTTCCTCCATCTCCAGCCTCGCTCCCCGCCCCATGCTTGCCTTGCTCTGACGCTGCTCTTGCCTCCCGATTCTGGCTCCCACCCTCGGCTCTGATCCCTGGGCCAGGCCATGCTCGCCTTGGTCTCTGACGCCCACCTGTCCCCTCCCCAGTCTGGGGGTCCCCATGGCGCTACCGCTCGCTATTAGTTTTGAATGCCGTTCTGTACATGACTCATCCATGACCCTGCAGAGCTCATCTCCGGGAAAGAACGCAAAGCGCCACGGACTTACGGGACTTGTTGTTGTTGATCATTTTTGTCAGCAGCTGAGGCCCCACCCAGTGGCTATTTCTCTCATCGCGGCCACTGCTGGTCACCTAGAGTGGGAAGAGGAAGACGCTTTGAGCCATGTGTGTCAGACAGAACATCCAGTCATAATACACACATCCTTTCCCTTTCACATTGCCTGGCGCTGGACGTCCTGCGTGTAGGCAATCCGGGACGTACCAAAACCTGCATTACTGTGGCCTGAGTGATAACGGTGCAAGCAGTTCAGATTTTATATTTAATGATCACACACACGCACCAAGATGCTGATCATATATATTATCTAGTCACACGCCTGGAGATTCAAAAGTGCCTCAGTGATTTAGGAACTTGTCGCTCTTGAAGATGAGACTTGAAAATTTTACACATGATTTCTATGCAGTGAGATTAGACAGGAGTTTCCAGATACGGGACATTCAGAAAGGAAAAAAAAACCAAACACTGAAATTTCTGTATGAATAAATATGTTTTGCGCCATATAAATGAAAGGTATTAAAGTTACAGAAATAGGACTTCAGATGTGTAATGTATCAGCTTATGTTTCCAAAGAAGCAGCTGATATATGCCACAAAAATGCTGGATGTAAATTGTTAGGCACTTTTCACAATACTTAAACTAAATACACTATGTGCTTCTAATCCAGTAACATTATGTTTATGCAGCTGCATATTATTCCATAGGGTATTGTAGATCAAAACTAATAACTGTACTTCACTTCCCCTGGAATCCCGAATGCATAGTACAGCTAAATATAAATTACTTATTAGGTTCTGAGTTAAAAACACGAGGAGTCATAAATTCCAGCTGCACAGGAGAAAGTTTTCCTCCTTGAAGAGTTCTCTCCATATTGTTATCAGGAATAAACTAGATGTGAATACCTGAAGTAGTTCAGCTCTTCCTTGCCCTAACTTTGCAGCATGGGCATGCATTGTAATAAGCAGATCAGACGCGACAGGCTGGTATTAAAGCAGTGCACGGCGTATCAGATCATATTCCTTTGATCCACCCATCCACTTGGAAGGAGGCAGCCTCCCACCCCACGAGCCTGAAGATTTGCATTTGCTGCCCTGCTTCCTTGACTAGAGCTCTTTGTTTTCTAAAACCTTACGCTCCTGTAACAGTCTGACTTCTCAAATACCTCTGCTCCAGAAAAAGCCGCCCTGCGAGGCATCAGGTGACTGCACCCTGAGGAAGATCTCAGTGGAAAGGTTTTGAAACTGAATTCCTAATTATCTCCTTGTGGTTAATTAAGGAAGCATGAGAAGACACCCTCCCCCCCACGTACAGCATATTTACTTCTTTCAGATCAGGTGTCTGCAAGCGGATTTGCAACAGCGCAGCCACTTGGGTTTTTGCAAGATTCCATAATTAAGCCATGTTTCCTTGAAACCTTTAGGCTGTAGTGGGTAGAGCAGCAGGGAAGGTCGCCACCCAACCAGGCCAGGACATTCTTTCAAAATGATCCTGGTTCCACGCATCCATCTTGCTGCTCCTTAGCCATTGGCTGGACAAACCTCAGAGCCTTCTCACGTCCCATCACACTCTGAAGCTAACCCTAACCCTAACCCTATCCCCTGGCCACTCGAAAGCCAACGTTTACTTTACCATGCAATCCTCATTTCGCCCTGTCTCCCACTCAGAGGTCACCATCTCGGCCCGCGAAAGCCAAACGAAACTAATCAAAGGCCACCTTTATTCCTGGGGGGTCCCTTCCTGAGTTGCTGTGGACACACCATGAATTATTACAGGACAGAATAAATTAATTTCATAACCTTGCGGCTCTTCAGACCCACAGCACAAACCAGGACTTAGTCCTTTGCTAAGTGAACGTACGGGCTGGTGAAGAGGTGCCAAAAGGACAGGCTGAGCGAGGCTTCGTTCTTTTATTTATCCCTGCATTGCCGTCAAGGTGCTTTAACCTGGACCTAGAAGCAGCACATGCAGGGGACTTGCCTACTTAACTTTCCAGGATCCAAGCAGTTAAGTTGCTGATGTGCTGTGACCATTGCCTATCACCCATTTTGCCTCGTTGTTTCCTTGTTCTTGTGCTTGATTTGTGCTGAATTTGACATGCTAGAGGTGGCAGTTCACAGCCCCAGCACCTTCGGGCTTGCTGCATCAGTTCTGAATGTCGAAAAATTGTTAGTGCTTCTGCACCTAACTGCTTGTGCCCCAGCACCTCCTTTACACTGCCTGTCTGGCCGCCTGCACCCGTGTTCTCCTGCCTCACACTTAAATTGGAAGCTCTCTGGGGCAGGGTCCATCTCTGGCCTTTGTTTGAGAATCGCAGCATTGAAGGACAGAAGCAGTCACTAGATCATCTTGTCTGACCTCCTGTGTGTGGCCTGTGATGCCACCAGCCAGCACCCGTGCAGTAAACCCAGCAGCTGAAATTAGACCCAGGGATTACTCCCCTCAAGAGACTAAGCTATGGTGTGCCACAGGCAGAGAATAGGTGGGACCGAAATGCGCCAGTGCCTGAGGCCCTGGCAATGACAGAGAAGAGCTACTACTGAGCAGTAACTCTCAGTCTCTTCCAGCCTGGGCCCCATCTGCAACAGCCATTAACAATCTCTTGAGCCTTTTGCAATCTGACCACCAGCAGGGCTGTCCAGGCCATCGGTGAAAACACAGGAGATGTAACAAAGGACCACAGGTGATCTTACCAGCTGTGCAGGGCCCACCTACTCTGTCCTAGCAATAGCAACACCTGGTTAATGCTCCAGAGAAAAGCCCCCGACCGTCTCTGCTGATAAATACACCCTGGTGGAAGGGCATGTCTTGTCCACTCCCCCTTGGAGAAGAGTTTAACTCCTGCAATTGTATGCATCTGACTCTCCCCCTCCTTAACGTCATTGATTCCAGGGCCAGAAGGGACCACTTGTAGTCCTCTAAGTCTGATAAAAGGGCACCCAGCTCCACAGCAGCCCCCGGACTGGAACCCACACCCTCCAGCACCAAGGCAGCTTGACACCTGTGTCACCAAGCCACCTGCACCGCTGCGGCGAGGCCGCTTTGAGGGTCAACGTGGGGCAGGCCTACTTTCTCTCCTGTTCGGAAGGGGCAGACGGGACTCGTCATAGCCCCTGAGTGCCATTCTAAATATAAACTGGAGGGGGCACTGTGGAGCAACGTGCTACTCCACACCGAGGCTGGCCAATACCAGGGGTTTCCGGCTCCTGAGAATGTCGATATTTTGAAATTTGGTTTCATTCCAAAGCGTGGATTTTTTTCAAAATTCCCCACGAACTAGAAGCCTTAAAAAAAATGGTTTCAGAGATTCCGACCTGTGGTTCCCGCACTAACTCTGCTCCCCAGGACCTGGGCACTTGCCGGCTGACAACCCTGTCGGTTTCACTGGTGCTGCGAACCATGCTCCCATGCTCTGCAGCTCTGGGTGAGGGAGCCTGAAAATCCCCAGGTCCCTGCTGCAGATCTGGGAGACACCCTGTTTAGAGCCAGAGCTCTCGGGCACCCAGATGCACAGCGGTGAGCCTGCAATCCCTGGCATGACGGCTGCCCTGGAGCTATGGACCGTGGGAAGGTCTGGCGTTCCCAGCACAGCACTGAGGGAACCCTGCCTGTGACTGGGTGAAAATTCACCAAGCCCAATCCCTTTTCACAAGCTATTTGGGGATCACATGTGGGCATTTGCTGATGAAAAAGTTCAGGGAGAAAGTGCAGAGCTTGCCCTTCTGGCTGATATTACAGCTAGGCCACCAGGAACAGAGCACGTCAGCCTTTTACCCGATGCACTGCGCAGCTGCAAACACAGAACAACCCCAGGAGTGCATTTCTGGAGGGGCAGGGGTTCACTGCCCAGCAAATTTAATCTCATCTGATTAAACTCATTGAGCATTCAGCTGTGTGCCTCTGGACCCCACCCAAGAAGGCAATGCTCTAATTACCCACAATGTCATTACCCATCTGTCTCATGGCCCAGTGAAGTCTTTGCAGATGGGTTTGGCACACCCAGAGCACCAGGGTGGATCATCCAGGTGAGGCGATCTTAAAACAAAAAATATATATAACACTTGGCATTTTTCTGCCACATTCTTTCCCAGAACTCACAGTGCTGATCAAACCGTAAATCTGCCTCAGCCCATCCTCAAATATAGGTCAGTATCCCCATTTTACAGACAGGGAAAGTGAAGCATAGGAGTCAAGTGACTAGCCCAAGGTCACAAGTCAGTGGGAGATCTAGGGATAGAACCTGGATCCTTGGCTTCCAGCTCCATGCTTTGGTCACTAGCCCAGAGTCTCCCTCTGTAATCCCAGCCACACACACTGCATCTACTATCCCCATATTGACTGGGTACATCTCACCTCAGGACAGGATGCAGAGATAAAATTTCCAGACACCATTAATGACTGCTTCTTGGAGCAGCTAATCCTGGTACCCACAAGGGAGAGGCTATTTCTGGATTTAGTCCTTACTGGAGCACAGGTTTTTGTCCAAGAAGTGAATATAGCTGAACTGCTCAGTAATAGTAACAACAGTGTAATTAAATGTAACATCCCCGTGGGAGAAGGTGGGAAACAATAAAGAAATGCACCACAGGAGCATTTCACATCAAAAGGAACTATACGAACATGAGGAAGCTAGTTAAATGGATATTAAAAGGAACACTCACAAGAGTGAAAAGTTCCAGAGCGGGAGCCGTGTTAGTCTGTGTACAGCCAAACAACGAGAGTCCTGTAGCCCTTTAAAGACTAAAAAAATGACCATAATAGAGGCTCATATTAAATGTATACTCCAAATAAAAAAAAACAATAAATAGGACCCAAAAAATGCCACCATGGCTAAACAACAGAGTAAAAGAGGCAGTTAGCGGCAAAAAGAAATCCTTTAAAAATTGGAAGTCAAATCCTACTGAGAAAAATAGACAGGAGCAGAAACTCTGGCAAATCAAGGATAAAAGTATAATCAGGCAGACCAGAGAAGAATTTGCAGAGCAGCTAGCAAACAAACAGCCAAAAAAAATGAAATACATCAGAAGCGGAAAGCCTGCCAAGCAATCCAGGGGGCCACTGGATGATCAAAGTACTAAAGAGGCACTCAAGGAAAACAAAGCCATTGAGGAGAAATTCAAAGTGAAATTCAAAGAAAGTGAATTCTTTGCACTGGTCTTCACTGAAGAGGATGTGAGGGAGATGCCCACATGGGAGTCATTCTTTTTAGGTGCCAAATCTGAGGAACTGTCCCAGATTGAGGTATCAGTAGAGGGAGTTTTAGAACAAACTGATACATTAAACAGTAAAAAGTCACCAGAACCAGATGGTATTCCCCCAAGAGTTCTGAAGGAACTCAAACATGAAACTGCACAAATACTAACTGTGTAGTAATCCATCACCTAAATCAGCCTCTGTGCCAGATGACCGGAGGATAGCTAATGCAATGCCAATGTTTTAAAAAGGCTCCAAAGGTGACCCTGGCAATTAGAGGTCGGTAAGCCTTATTTCAATAACAGGCAAAAGGGTTGAAACTCTAGTAAGGAACACAATTAGTAGATACACAGATGAATATCGTATGCTGGGGAAAAGTTAACTGGCTTTTGTGAAGGGAAATCATGCCTCATGTATCTATTAGAATTCTTTGTGGGTATCAACAAACAAGTGGACAAGGGTGATCCGGTGGATGCAGTGTTCTTGGACTCTCAGAAAGCATTCGACAAGGTCCCACACCAAAGGATTTTAAGCAAAGCAAGCAGTAGTGGGATAAAAAGGAAGGTCCCTCTCATGGATCAGTAACTGGCTAATAGATAGGAAACAAAGGGTAAGAATAAATGGGCAGCTTTCACAATGGAAAAAGCAGTAAATAGGATGCTCTCCCAAGGATCTGTTTTGGATTTATGCTGTTCAATATATTCATACATGATCTGAAAAAGGAGGTCAATAGTGAGGTGGGCAAAGTTTGCAGATGATACAAAACTACTCAAGACACTTAAGTCCAAAGCAGACTGTGAAGAGTTACAAAGGGATCTCCCCAAACTGGGTGACCGAGTAATAAAATGGCAGATGAAATTCAGTTTTGATATATGAAAGTAATGCACATTGGAAAACATGATCTCAATTATGCATACAATTGGGGTCCAAATTAGCTACTACCACTCAAGAAAGAGACCTTGGATTCATCACATATAGTTAACTGAAAACATCTACTCCAATGGCAGTCAAAAAAACTAATAACGTTAGGACCCACTAGAAAGGGACAGATACATTATGATAATAAGGTAGTAAGTAACTATATAAATCCATGCTATGCCCACAGCTTGATTACTGTGTTCAGTTCTGGTCACCCATTTCAAAAGAGACATATTAGAATTGAAAAAGGTACAGAAAGGGCAACAAAAAAGATCAGGGGTATGGAACAGCTTCCATATGAGGAGAGATTAAAGAGACTGGAACTGTTCAGTTTACAAATGATACGACTAAGCAGGTTACAATATGAAGGCCTATTAAATCATGAACGGTGTGGAGAAATTAATAGGGAAGTGTTAATCACCCGTCTCATAACACAAGACCAGGGGTCACCCAATGAAATTAATAGGCAGCAGGTTTAAAACAAACATAAGGAAGTACTTTTTCACGCAACGCAGAGTCAACCTGTGGAATTCGTTGCCAGGGGATGTTGTGATGGCCCAAAATATAAGTGGGTTCAAAAACGAATTCAGAGGATAGGTCCATCAATGGCTATTAGCCAAGACACAACCCCACACTGGGTGTGTCCCTAAACCTCTGACTGCCTGAAGCTGGGAATGGTTGACACAGAAGATGGATAATTTCCCTGGTCTGTTCATTCCCTCTGAAGCACCTGGCACTAGCCTGTATTGGAAGACAGGATGGTGGGAGAGATGACCCACTGGTCTGACCCAGTGTGGCCATTCTCATGCTCTTACGAAAATGTCCTGACAAGCTCCAGCACAATCCAGTTCTGATTAGGCCACCAAGCACCACACCCTGGTACAACCACCACCACAAGACGGGCCACGTGCTCAGAACGTCACCGTGATATAACCTGGCCTTTCTATCATACGTCCCACCATGTTACTTGTCTTCCTTATTTTGATGTTGCTCCTGCCCCTCCCGGAAAGGGGAAAATCCAGCCTGTTCATTGTTTGAAACAAACGAGGTTTTAACTGATGGTATAACACCTTGGGTTATCCAGCATGACAGCTCCAGTTTAACTTTTTTGTAATAGATACGCAGAAGCCACATATAACCCTGTAACGTAAATCAGCCAATTATATACATTAACATGTCAAGAAATAAATCAGCCAAAAAAACCAAAAAACAAACAAACAAAAAACACCCCACAGCAACTATTCAGAAACAATCTGTAACTTCACTTCCCCAAACACACCCTCAAGTCTCCAGTTCAGCCAGCCACCTAGCACTTAGGTTTGATAGCAACTTATGTGGGAATAAAGTGGAGGCTGGACTGTGTCCCAGAAAAGGAGGCAGAAGGCCAACAAAAGCTCACTAACTGAGACTTAATTGAGGCACAAGCCAGGTGCTGATCCTCTACACAGGGACCAGTTGCAGAGGTGGCATAGCACCATTATGCATGGAAAACGGGCAAACTGTGCCTCTATAGGAGTACACGCACAAGCCCTTGATGCATCCTGTTATTTGGATTTGTTTAACGAGTGCCCAATAACACAATCTAGGATAAAGATAACCTACTTTGCATAGGGAAACAACTGCTTGTTTGCCGCACACTAACAGGCATTCTTCGCCTGTGATATGGGAGACAAAAGTTCAAGTCCCTGCTCCCAGGAATATTTACTTGTTTATACAAAGTGAAACAGCTTCAATTGGTGAGATTGAGAGAATCCTCCCTTACAAAACCCTGCCATCTGGGGGCATTTGCCTGGTAGGTGGGAGACCGAAGTTCAAATCCCTGCTCCCACTTCAAGCAGAGGGGGGAATGGAACCTGGGTCTCATCCACATCCCCGGTGAGTGCCCTTTTGTGAATCTAGCCCTTTTAAAATGCCCTGAAACATAGCATTTCTGGTCAAACGGTATGTTTTGTTTGAACCAAAACAGACATTTTCAATTCCCTAGACAATTTTGGAATTTCTGGATTTGGTTCCAGTTGAATGGAAGTTTCGGTCTGTTTTTTTCTAATTCTTCCGAACCGCCACTGACACGACAAACTGGTTATTCACCCCACTCTGCTCACGATTTGTAAGCAATGGTGCGCTCCGAACGTGAACTGAGGACTACGTCTCACAGAAGGATAAGAAATAATGGGGAGCGTTAGGCAGAACAGAATCCAGTTCCTAGCTCCAGCCGAGCTTCTGGGGGTTAAGAAAGAACAGATGCAAAGGGATCAGAGACGAGGCATAACAACAGGGCCATGCTTATAGTCGTTGTCCAGCCCCATAACTACATTGCAGTCATCTCACACAGTCACGGAAAAGAGTATTTCACAAGCACTTTCTGAGGCTCATCCCATTGGTACATGCTGGGATTTAAATCCAGAGCTATCCAAACCAAGAGAGTTACCGGATTTTACAGGGAAAAGGTAACATAGCCAGTGACTCTTACCTTGCAGTTCAGACTGGGACACTCCGGGACATGTAGCTACTTCACAACCACACACCCGCAGCCCAGCATTTTAATGCTGCAGTAAAAGTCTTATATTAAGGAGAGACTTCCCCCATCTAGTCTGGAGAAACGCACTCATCTTCCCTTTGGAGTCCCCCTCCATCCTCTCCCCACCCTCGCCAAGATGAGCCTTAGAGCAAGATTTATCACCCAGACCGGGAGGGGGGACCCAAACAGTGACCAGACAGCCTCCCAAATCCACTGCAGCAGGCAGTGCCGGGAAGGACACATTAGAACGGGTTCAGACAGGACGGGAGCTGAGATCTCATACACCCAGCTCATGCTGTATTCTGCTTCACGTGCCCGGAGAGCTGACAGGCAAGAGGCTTTTTTACCTCTTTGCACCTGGGGAAACTCAGCCATTCAGTCTTCCCCAGGTGCCAAGGAAAATCCTTAAGACACAGCAGCAGGCAGCGAACCGTTTCAAAGGGCCACTGTTATAGACGGGGTTCGACACGAACGCCAGCCTTCCAGCGTGACTGGCACACGGGATTCCGAGTTCATCGCCCACCCAGCTGTTTTTGTGCACCCCACACAGCGTAACAAAGTAAAATCACCTCCTCACCCGCTGTGAGGAAAGCCCTCTAAACCACAAGGCAATTTCACGCAATGCTGCTGCTCCAGGAGAGCTGGTGTTTGTTTTCCTCCCCCCGGGATGTGTCTCTTAGTTGGGGAGGAGTAGAGGGGGAAAAGAAACAGATGAGGGGAACATTTATCATTAAAATCACAGGGCCTGCAATGCTCTGGGATCCCAGGAAGCAAAGGGTACTGCCAATTTCCCACAATCCCTTATAGGAGGCTGCGTGGTGCAAGTCCCAAGCACAAGGGCGGATGTGGGACATGTAACTTGTCTGCTTTCTATACATCTGCCGAAAGCTCAGCTGTCTATAATCCAGATACTCACTGTTTTAAATTAAGGATTGATTCTTGGGAGTGCCGGAGTGATGAAAGGCAGATCAGCTTTCGGAAAGGCAATCTGGTGTTGGAAGAGACTGAAATCTGGCCATGGAAGGAGATTCCTGCGCATCACTTTAATTAAACAACACAAGTTTCCAAGTTAAGATTTCAATCTGATTACAGATCAGAATGACGTGATGGCAAAAGCCTTCCAGTTTGCAAAGGTCAGGAGTTCTCCCTGCCCATACAATAACACACCTCTCATCACACAGATCACAAAAGCAACAGCTAGTATTTTAGCAGGACCTAAAAAAATACACGATTTTTATGTCAAATGTAAAGAAGCGTCTCCTTTTAATCTTTAGCAAAGTTAAAAGCCTGAAATGATGAGGATAAGGTCTGGGCATAGGGCAAAGGCAGAGAAGGGGTACAGCAAGGGGCACACAGAAAGCAGCTGTGGAGAATGCTATGCCACAAGGCTGAAAGCAGGGACTGCAGACTTTGGGGTACATGTGCATGAGCACAGAGCAAGACTGGAGTATGCATGAGTGATATACTCCCACTGAGTGCTTGTACATGGAGCCAGAGGGAGGTGGGATGCAGACCTATGGAGCACTGTGCACGAGTAGCCAGGATCACTCAAACGAGCAGGAATCCAATAAGCTGACACTGTATGAACCAAAAAGGGTTATTATTGCAAATGAGATCCACCTTCCCACCAGCAGCCAGGACACAGAGCAGCCCCTGGGCTGGGGAAATCCTCTTCCCCACAGGGAATTCGTGAAGAAGGAAAAGAACCTAATGGCTGCAAGTATCTGCCTTTCCAGCCTTTCCAAGGTTTGGAGCACTTTGGCGGTAAGAACGTCATCTCCACCCTCTTGCCTTTCTGACTTTCAAACTGCATTTTCCTCTGAGGGACATATTCCTGGGAATTACTGATGCATGACCACAAGCCCAGGGATAAACCCGGCTGTCCTTATACAAACAGTCCCACTAGCTTCAATACCGCTGGTCAGAGGCGTAAGGCAAGCAGGGGGTCCACTGCCCTTGATTGTAGTTTAACAGAGTTTTTCCCCATCCCTGTCACAGGCATTGCCCTCACCCTATCAGCAAGCAGAATCAAGTCTGAACACTGCTGTCACATGCGGGGAGTTATTTTACATGTGGCACTTTTAATAAAAAACAGACAATTTTAACCAAACCAGCAGTAAAAAACATTGCTCACCATCCACTCTTTCGGATCACCCAGCTTGCAATTAAGCAATAATTTTAATATGAACAACAGTGTAGGATATATTTGATGACATAACCCCTCTTGTAACTGCAAAGGGTTCTACTATTGCAGGTCTATAAATCAGTTACCTTAAGGCTGCAATTAAAAAAGGGTATGAAAGCAATCCAGATACAGCCACTGCAGACTAGGAGAACTTTTCAATATTACTGACACCAAGAAGTGTTTTTGTTGGATTTTACCTCCTCTTTCACCTGTTTCACTTACCTCTCCCTTGAGGAAGAAATGAGTCAATTTCTATTTGGTTTTCCGTTGTGAAACTTTGAGGGATTGATTTCCTATTGAAACAGGTGTCATTTTACATGTTTCCTTGTATTAGGCTGCGTCATTCCAAAACGAGCATTCAGACACAACACGTAGCTCTTTAGTGTTACTGGTCGATGGTCCTCAAATAATGGATCGTGGCTCCCTCTTCACCGGTGAGCCATGTTCTTTCTTTCCTCATAATATCAGTTTATTATAAGATCACATTAGGCACCTATGGGGTTTGCGAAGGAGGGCATATTGTAAGCACTTCATTAGTTGAACTTCTCTGATGCCCATTGTGCAGCAAGACACTATTCATAGAATCACAGAAGATTAGAGTTGGAAGGGACCTCAGGGGGTATCTAGTCCAACCCCCTGCTCAAAGCTGCAGCTTAAAAACCTCTAAGGATGGAGATGCCACCACCTCCCTAGGTAACCCACTCCAATGCTTCACCACCTTCCTAATGGAAATGTTTTTCCTAATGTCCAACCTAGACCTCCCCCACTGCAACTTGAGACCGTTGCTCCTTGTTCTGTCCTCTGCGACCACTGAGAACAGCCTAGCTCCATCCTCCCTGGAACCCCCTTTCAGGTAGTTAAAGGCTGCTATCAAATCCCCCCTCATTCTTCTCTTCTGCAGACTAAACAGGCCTAGTTCCCTCAGCCTCTCCTCATAAGTCTTGTGCTCCAGCCCCCTAATCATTTTTCTTGCCCTCCGCTGGACTCTCTCCAACTTGTCCACATCCTTTTTTTTGGTGGGGGGCCCAAAACTGGACACAATCCTCCAAATGCGACCTCACCAATGCCAAATAGAGGGGAATAATCACTTCTGCTGACAATGCTCCTACTAATGCATCCCAATATGCCATTAGCCTTCTCGGCAACCAGGGCACACTGCTGACTCAGATCCAGCTTCTTATCCACTGTAACGCCCAGGTCCTTTTCTGCAGAACTGCTGCCTAGCTCTTCGGTCCCCAGTCTGTAGCTGTGCATGGGATTCTTCTGTCCTAAGTGCAGGACTCTGCACTTGTCCTTGTTGAACCTCATCAGATTTCTTTTGGCCCAGTCCTCCAATTTGTTTAGGTCACTCTGTATCCTAACTTCATCCTCCGACGTATCTACCACTCCCCCCCGCTTAGTGTCATCTGCAAACTTGCTGAGGGTGCAATCCAGCCCACCCTCCAGATCATTAATGATATCATGCATATAAGGAAAAAAATGTCCCTGCCCGAACCACTTACCGTGTTAATAGAAGATGAAAGAGCCAGACAGAGAGAAGGGTAACAGTAAGACCGTGATTATGACGAAGGTTAAGATTCTGTCACAGGTATTTTTAGTAAACGTCAGGGACAGGTCATGGGCAATAAACAAACATTCATAGAAGCCGCAACCTGTCCCTGACGTTTACTAAAAATAACCTAGGGGAGGGGAGGGGAGGAAATAGAGCTGCCAGGGCTTGCAGCTGCTCCAGCCAGCCGCTCCAGGGGGCTGGCCACCAGCCCATCAGCTATTCGGTGGTCCCAGCCCCGGGGACCCAGCCCATCAGCTATTCGGTGGTCCCAGCCCCGGGGACCCAGCCCATCAGCTATTCCAGCCCTGCCCCAGAGGTCCCAAAAAGTCACGGAATCCATGACCTCCGTGACCAAATCGTATCCTTAATTATGACGTGCTATTGTTGTGGATTGGCTTAAACCTCCTTTAAACTGTCAGGTGTGACTGCCAAGCTTCATGTAAGATAGCCGCTAAGAAGCATTTAACCAGCCCCTGTCTGCAACAAAGGCGTCTGTGACTCTACCCAGGAATTAGCGCTATGGGTGGAAGGCTTAGCGGAGTATTGTTTTAGGGATAAGCAAAAACAACAGGAGTCCTGTAGCACTTTAAAGACTAACATTTCTGCAGGCATAAGCTCTCGTTGTTTTGGGGGATAAGGGTGCCTGTGAAGGAGGGAGGGAGGAGAGAAGATAAGCTGAAGAACCAAGATCAAGCCAAGCAAACAGAAGCAGGAGGCTTATAACGAGTGCTGGAAGAAAGCTAAGAGGAAAAACTCTTTGGGCACAATTCTGGCCAGAACAGAAAACAAAGGAACTGTCTCCTGATGTGTTTTTCTTATTGGGTTCAGGAAACCAGGATGTTCTACATTCTTTGTAAACAGACAAAACTGCATCAGAGAAATACCTGACCCTCACCAATTTCTCCTCCCAACTGGAACCGTCTACAGATTATCAGACTCCAAGTTTTTGGCTAACACATGGGTAAAAAAGGGGTAACATCACTTTATTATTTGTATTGTATCGTAGCACCTCAGCACCCTGGTGATGGACCAGGACCACATTGGGCTAGGCAACGTACAAACACAGAACCAAAAGATGGTCCCTCTCCCAAGAAGCTTACAATCTAAGTATAACGCTGGAGACAACAGATGGCAATAGATGGGGGGGAATGAGGAAACCAGTGAGCAATACACGTTAGCATGATGGGCCTCAGCATGATGTGACCTCAGCACACCATTGACTTCCCCAAGTTTTTTGTAGGCACCACGGCAAAGGAGAGCTCAGAGGCGGGATCTGGAAGACAACGAGGCAGTGTTACCATCGTCTCTCAGAGCACG
Organism: Mesoclemmys tuberculata; assembly: GCA_007922155.1. Classification (NCBI taxonomy): domain Eukaryota; kingdom Metazoa; phylum Chordata; order Testudines; family Chelidae; genus Mesoclemmys; species Mesoclemmys tuberculata. Next base: position 2,671,866 of record ML675696.1, on the reverse strand, counting down.
CCAGCCGCAGCATGAAGGGACACGTCACCCTGTGCCAGCTTTTTTAAATTAAATGAATAAACCACAAGGCAGCCAAGCATGACCAGAGAGACAGTCTCTAGTACCAGAGAGGCTCAAGATAATCCGATTATCTGTTGCTATCTAATGCAGTTGACATACGTATTTGACTCACCAGAAAGACAACTCCTATGGGCAGTTGCTTGTCCCGCTCACCCTCATGTTAACCCCAGGTTTCCCAATCAAGTTTCAGTTCAGGTGGTTACACTTGTCCCTTTTTAGTTCTCCTTACAGTTTCAACGGGATACAGAGTTATTCTTCTCTTTGAATCCTATACTCCTGCAATATTGCTATGTGCTGTTAAACAGTTGCTGTGTTCCACCCCAGAAGTAGCTGCAGTTCATTGGTCGATGAAGTCATTTGGGCCTGAGATGCTCAGGAGTGAACGGCACTAGAGAAACATCAGTGGATTCATCTAAGGATTTGTCTACTTTGAAAGTGAGCTAAGCTGAACAGGAACAAGACATTCTTATTCTGGGATAAAAGTATCCAGACATGGAGTTATTCCAGAATAGCTCTTCCCAGACAAGTCACGTGCAGACAAACCCAAGTGCTCTATGGACCATTACGGGCCAAAGCGTCAAAGGAGACAAGTTGTGCCTGCATCTCCAAAACCCACACGTGAGTGTGTAAATGTAGCCATGCGGGGGCAACAAGCTCTGGCACTAACTTGTGGCTGCAATCCAGGCCCCAGCCTTTGGGAAATCAGTCCTAAATTAAAACCAAGCGTAAGAACTGGCTTTCTACAGTCTTCCTTTCTGGAGCAGTTGAAAGTTTGCATCGAAAGAGAAGCAGTGAATTTCCAAATGTCACGATAGCAAATGTTCAATACCATTATTTACCTGTGTCACCAGGACCCTCCGGTATGCCTGATAGATTAGATCCCTTGTGTAAATCACGTAGGCCATGTCTACACTGGGAGAGCTTTACCCCGGGATTGCATGGGATCATGGCAGCACCGTAGTCCAGGCTCGGAGCAGGACCCAATTGTGCTCGGAGCCATACGCACACAGAACAAAGGGATGGTACGCTACACTGCAAAGTGCTCCCAGTGTGGACCCAGCTTATTCTAAGCAAGCTGTGCTTCCACCAGCAGAGCTCCCCTCCTGACAAAATAAACTACACCAGCAAAAGTGCCATCCTGCTGGCACAGCCACATTTCACTAGACGCTTTGCTGGCACAGGAGACGGGGCTCACACCGCTTCCCGCCCTGGCCTGACAGCTATGCGAGCAGCAATCTGTAGCAGAGACGTAGCCTAAGTCTCCCTACAGCTTCATTTCCTCATCTGTATGATGGAGATCAGAGCACTGCTCTACCTCACAGGAGTATGTGGGGGCATGGATCGGCATTCATGTCGCACCCCCGGCAGGACCCGGCCCAAGCCGGAGAAGCTACTGATCCAACCAGCGGACCAAATCCAGTGATGAACCCCGGTGACGTGCCATCTGAGGCATGTTGTGCATTTGCTAAGACGACAGGGTGCAGGAGAACAATCATATTAAAGGACTGAGGTGCTCAGATACCCTGGTAACAGGGGGCAATAAGATTGCATCAGGCAGAAATCAGATCGCTGCCAGTGACAGCACTGAGCTCCCGTTGATATGAGGATCACTCACTATCAAAGCCAACCCTAGCTTTCTCGAACAAAGAAAAATCCCTTCTGTACCTGGCAGGGTAAGAACTGCCGGAAATGTCCCTCTCGCCCCAGTCTCCAGACAGCTTTCCACAGCCTCGGCATTCCTCTCCCAAAGCCACCGCGGCCAGTGACAGGTCTCGTTATATATTCCAAGGGCTTGCCAGCTGTGGGCCCAGAGCTCTGTCGGGCCAGAGAGGGGAGGAGCAGGCTGTCGTTTTTAATCACGCTCTCGCTGTGCGTGTCACAGCTTTTCCTTTTATTAAAGCTGGACTGGGGAAAATAACACATCTGACAGATGTGCCCATCCACAGCAAGCCTGAATAATAAAGACTTCTGTTGTGCAGAGATACATACAAACCAATAGCTTTCTCTCACCGCAGTTGTTGGAGCAATGCCAGTGTAATAGCGTAACCTTCAAAAGGCCGTGGGTGGGAGTTTGTGGTGGCCGTTGGAGACTAACCCAGGGCATCAGATGATAAACACAAGGCAAAGTCTTTGGCTTTCCTGCTCTAGAAAGTGTGGCATGTTGTTACTAGACCAGGGGCAAAGGGACCTGCTGGTCTGAGCATGCGATTGGGAGCCTTGCTTACATTGGTCCCCATTTCCGAGCAGCTCCCATGATTCACCTGAGGCACTCATCACCTCCACCCATCAGCCCTCGGGGGCTCCTGGCTAAGCCAGGGCATGCCCGTGCCACACTGGCACCGCTCTGAAGCTACTTCCATGTTCTCCAGCATCTCAGCTTTCATTAAAACCTTCTCCAGTGGGAATGGCTGCCTGAAGCCCTCAAAAACGTCAGCAGACCATCGCCAGCGCAGAGAGAGTCTGCAGCCAGCCTAGAATAGGAGCTCAGAGGTGTGAACTGCCCCATTCATCTCAGTGTGGTCTGAGCTCTGACGTCCAGTCGTGGTCCATGCTGTCTCTCTCACTTCTCCAGTAATAAGGCAGAGGAAGAGTCACCGATCTGCACAGTTTACTGCAAACGGGGCCTCATTTTCGCACCACCAGTGAGTGGCATTTGGGAGACGCCACCATTTTTTTTTCCCTTCCAACCACAAAGGATCCAGGCCCCAGTAGCACAGCAGGGGCCTTGGGCGTATTGAAGCCCCACCAAGGGGGAGCTCAGAGAACACATGGTCTTTCTTCAAACATCTGTACAACCTACACTGAGCAGCATCTCCATTTGGCAAATCACAGGGGTGGAGCTCATTATGTGGGCAGAGCTTGGAGAACCACCACCTTTCCTCTCGACCCCCAATCTGATTGCCAGGTACAATCCACCAGGTCCCAGTTTTCTCCTTCTGTAAAACTGGGGTTGATGATACGTCTCTCCCGCACAGAGGTTAACCAATGCTTTGAAGAGGCAAGTATTAAATATTATTCTCTCTTGATTCCTTTTCGTCAGGTTACTTTTACTCTTCTCAATTCCGTTCTGCTTGTTGCATCTACACCCCACCCAGGATCTGCTCCACATCCATCTCCTTTCTTTCCCATTGATTTCCAGTGAACCATGACTTACCCGCACCAGATGAAATACTATAACGTCCCAGCCTACAAAGACAGCACTTGTGCTCGTATCACTGTACTGGTTTAATGCAAAGCCAAGGAACGGACACTCTTGGAAGCCTCAGAATGGCCAAGGAGACCAAGTGAGGTGTGAACCAGCTGAGATTGCATGGAAGAGGAACCAGAAACGTTCATCCTCAGCCGCTGCTCCTCTATCCTGATCGGTGTCACCTACCCAACTGATGAAGGAACAGGAATGCACACCATGGATGCCAGCTCTGAGCTGCCCTTTGCAGCCCAGGTTCTCTGGGCCCAAGGCAGGTCCCACATAGGCAGCTAACCCAACAGCCTGCCTCAGCCCTGAACTAGAGCTTCCCTTCACACCACAAGCCCCCGGCTTCACAGCCACGCCAGTTCTTGGCTTATTTGTGGAGACTGCCAAAGAGGGAGTGCTGTCAGTGCTAGATGTGCAGTGGGGAGTGAGGGGACAGTGGGGAGAAAGTGATGTGAACGTCTGACTGGAACCCGGACTAAGGCCTCCTTTCAAGAAGGCCAAGGAGCAGCCCGTATAGTGGGGAGAGAGAGCCTGGAGCACTGGGCCTGGTGTAAGATCGGAGGCCTGACCAGAGGCTGTGAACCAACGTCAGGCCAGGTAGTAAAGCAGATGCTTACAACTACACTGTCTAGGACATGAACCTGGCAAAGTTAGCAGCTAGAACACTAGCAACAACTATTTATGTATATCCTAGCTACTCCAACCACATCCCAACCGCGTACAAAGATAAAATGGTGTCACAACAGAGATGTTTTGTCCAAGGTATCAGGCACGAGGGGAGGTAACAAACAGATGTCGCGAAATACGAAAGGTGGCGTGTAAGTTGCGTACATTAGTTGTTGGCTTTAGCCTGTAAAACGTCAAATACTTCACTTTCATTCTCTGTTTGTCTGAGGGAGCAGCAGGAAGTCCCTGCTGTTGACTGAGCCATTCCTTGCCACAGGGCACTCATGTCTGAGCGTACCTATAACCTTGGAGCCAGGGTGCCAGGATTCTGTCTTGATGGCAATAAACTTGATTGGCACTGATCTGTGCCTGTGACCTTTCTGTTATGACTAACACTGAATTCTGCAGAACTAACATGTTGCTCTAGCTACTAATAACATTAAAGTGTCAAGGACAAACACCCTGAGCAGCCAAAACTGCGCTACTGAAGCAGCAAAATTTCAGCCGCTCGCACGAAACCACGCTGGGTACGTTCGATCAAGGTCCGTGGAACCCACTATCTGTGCAGAGCTGGGAAAGCACACAGAAAGAACACACCAACACGCACGCCCACCGACAACAGTCATCAGGTGGTCACCATCAATGGATCTGGAGACACCTGACAGGGAAAAGTTGCAGAGGGGTGGCCGTGTTAGTCGGTATACAGCAAAAACAACACGCGTGCTATAGGACTCCCATGGTTTTTGACAGGAAGATAAAATGCATCCAATTCAGGGCAGGGCAGGCAAGGCTTCCCCAGGAACAGCTTCCAGGCACCACCCGCCTAGGCTAGACTCGGATTTAGGAGCGAGATACTTCATGCCCCCATTACCCAACCATGTCCCCCACGCCTGTCCCCACTGAAAGCCTGAGGGTGTGTAATGGGCATGGCCATGCTCCAGCCTAGAGCTCAATGCAGAAGGTGTCCGAGGGCACCCAGCCTGAAAACAGCATGGAAAGAGCTGGTGCATGGAGACTCGCAAAGCACAGCCCAGCAGGAAGAGGAGAAAGGCGGCTCTGATTAAAGCCTTCGTTGCATTTCCCTCCCACCATGATACATTCAAAAGGGCCGTTAAAAAATACTGTTATAGGATCTCAAAGCCTCCAGAGAGCCGGACACAGTCAGACTGCAATTTGGCAGTGTCAGAGGAGTAGGGGGCACTCAGTAAGCAGAGATAAGCATAGACTCATATGGTTAGATGGGTTGTCTAGTCTAACCCCATCCCAAGATGAAGGATTTGGTGGGTCTAAACCATCCAGGACAGGTGGCTATCCAGCCTCCTTTTGAAAACCTCCAGCGAGGGAGCTGCCACGATCTCCCAAGGCTGTCTGTGTCATTGTCCTACTGTTCTTACTGTCAGGAAGCTTTTCCTGAGATTGAATCTAAAACTGCTATGCTGCAGTTTGAAGCCCTTACCACTTGCTTTGCCCTCTGTAGCAAGAGAGAACCATTTTTTAATCGCAGGAAGGAATTAATTCCACCTTCAGTTACCTGCCCAGATGCCGTCGTTGCCCCTGCAGCAGATGATGGAGACATTTCCAACCCTTTGCCTGCACTCCCTCCTCTGCTCTACCTGCCTCTGATCAGTTGCATCGAAGGAAATGCAGACTCCTGTCCTCCAGGAGCAAGAAGGAACTGCTTTGAGAACCAGCGGGCTTAGCCCCTAAAATAGAGTGTGCTTGCATGTGCACAATGTATTTTGTTGCTAATCCTCAGCAACAGTTTTCAATAGGGATTTAGAGGTTTGCCACTGAACCACTCAGACCCTGGCCAATACAATCAAACAGCTCTAATAAAACCGAATTATCACACCTCTTTTGTTTTATTTGGCAACAGTCACTCAGGACAGTGAAGAGGGCCGGCCGTTCAATAACAGATCACATATACAAGTCTATGGCGCAACCAGAAATGTGGCCGTGTTACCCAGGAGACCTGGCTCCCAGAGCCATAACTTATCCCACACCATCTTTCTTTGTTATAACTTCACTGCAAGACCGAGCATAAAGGGAAAGTGAGCTGTGACGGACCAACCCTTCCACACGCAGACGCACACAAAGGGCCTGATTCTGCCACCTTTCTTGATGCTGAGTGGGATCTCACTCCTGTGTGCAGTCCCGTGGATTTCAATAGACCCTCCTGCAGGATAACGTGCTCCACATAAGGACTGTTGGCAGACTCGGGCACAAAGTCTACAGTAACCACAAGGGGCAGGGAGAAGTTCCAGCCAAGCCTACTTCACTTGGGGAAACTCTCTCAAGCTAACTCCAGTGTCAGAGCCGCTCTTCAAGGAAGCCGTCTCTGTGCTCTTTTTCATTTAGTGAGCAGTTGGAAGCACTTAGAGTCCCTGTAGCATTTCCAGATCGCAAGAACATGGAAGAGACCTTTACAGTGCAACTGACGCCTCAACAGAAGAGGGAACATTGGATGAGACATTTCTAAAAAGGCAATTAATGGGCTCCCATAACTCAATTAGGTACCTGTTAGCTCAATTCTAAATGAAAGGGCAATACATCCTCTTTCACCTATGATCCAGCCAAGTCCTAGCAAATGCAATCCTGCCTCTTGAGAGTATGTGTTACTTGATTCTCGGTTATTGCTTAGATATGACAGAGAGAGAAAATACATTGGTGCTTTCCTAGACCCGGATACAATTTTATTGCTAGTTTCGGAGGCATATCAAACACGCCAAGATCAAGTAAAAGATATCATATAATCCTACAGTCTGAAAATATGCCAGGGTAAATCTGGGCGGGGTTAGATTTATTTGTCAGTAAACACTGACACAAACGAATTAAAATTTTTTTTTCCATCAATGATCATCAAAATTTACAGACAGGCAAAGTAAGAAAAATGCTGCTTGAGAACTTCTTAGAGATTTATTTAAAGCTAAAATTTTGACATTTGACGTTGACAGTTGTGTTTGAATAAAGGTTATAAAATAAAGGTTTATCTTTTTTAATCTCAGCATCTACAGTCGTTAAATAATTATGGTCTGATCCCTCCATTGTCTGACCCGCCATAATTCACTGCAACTGTGAAAATTCAAAATCAATTAAAATCTCAAACAACTCCAGTTTTGCACTACCGTGAAAATTTTAAAATCGACAAAAATAAAAATAAACTCTTAGAAATAAAATCAAAATTCTTAGTCAAGATTATAAAAAATAAAAATTGAATTCTGACAAGCCCTAATCATGGGCCAGCTTCTCAGCTGGCATAAAACAGCATCACACCATGGCAGCTTACACCATCTGAGGATTTGTATATTGCGCGCACGCGCACACACATGCACGCATGCAAAGCATTTCCAAACTTGAGTACCACAACAGCTCCCACGGATGTATACAGTCCACCTGTAGGACTGGGTGGGAGAAGGACTGGGAACATATGCAGTTATAAATTACAGTGATTTCACATGGTTCTTGCTGCGATTTTTTGTCAATCTCCATCACTAGAAACGAGACAGCAGGGAGCAGAGAAACGTCAGCTACCATCTTGAACTGTCAAAACAACAGATTTTCTGCATACGAGACTGAAAGCTACAGGTGTAAGCGAAAGCCATTTCCATGCAATAGGTTCCTGCATTTCAATTGCTTCCCCACTGGCTTTTCCCAGATAAGCCATAGACCAATTTCACAGCCTGTCCTTAAACACAGCATGTTCCTTTCATACTAGCCCAACCCAGTGGTTCTGTCTGACCACGTGCCTCTAGCCAAACCGAGCCTAGCCAGTTTGTTTTGGGGACGAGAATCCAATTGTTTAATCTCTCAATAGCAGGCAGAAACAAGAACTGACACCACAGGTGCCAGGGCAGTAACTCGGAGTGACACAGGGAAATGGAGCAAAGGAGAATTTTACACTCCACCTAAGTCATATGGGCCAAGAGCACGATGCATCAGGCAGGGGAGGGGATTCCTGCGGGAACCAGGAGAGTGGATCCCAACTGCCAAAGCAGAAACTGTGCAATCCAGACACAACCAGTGATCAAAGGCCAATTAAAGATAATTAGCTAATGTTCAGGAGGGATGGGGGCAATCATAGGGAATTAATTAGGGGAAACAGAAATGCATCGTTGAACATTCTGTATCCCAAGGACTGTTTGCTTTTCAAAACAGTTGAATTTCACACTCAATTCCAACTCCCAACAGGACCCAGGGCTTTAGTGATGCACAATCCTCATCCAGAGCCACAGCGCTCACCCCGGCTTAGCTCACGTTGCACCCTGAGGGCCATGTGCACTTTTCACTCCAACTTTAACTAGTTATTTAAGGCCTGCAGCACTGGCCTAGAAGCAGGTGCTTCGACCCCGGCATTCTTGGAAACCAATGCAATTCGTTTCCTTCAGCAGACTGGGCCAGTCCCCACGACAGCAACAGATGGACTGTTAAGGATCTGCGATGGAGCTGGGAGCGTACTGGGACACCTGGAGGGATAATCTATGTGGGTGGCCAGCAAGATCAGCTGGGAGTTTGGCTTCAAGTGGAGAAGACAGTGTTCCAGCTCATATTGTGAGAGAAGGTGGGCTGGTGTCTCTGACAGTACAATTCCTCTTCAGTATCATTCAAGGACAGGAAGAGTGCTCAGGGTTTCAATCGTCTGGGAGACATGCACCAGGGGTTGAGGACTGTGCGATCTGTGAAACAGGTCCTGCTACAGTGCACGCTTCAATCCTGAAAAGGACCAGAAAGCGTTTAACGCCACTAAGAGGCATTCATAGCTTTACTTGCACGCGTAGGAAACAGGACTCCCTTAATGCACACACAGCTCCTGCTCACTACACATCTGTTGGATCAATTCAATCTGTAGCACTTGAAAGACTAAAAGGTGTTGCTGTTTTATTCCCAAACCTCGTCCCTGGTACTTGCTAACTATTAAAAAAGAATCAATAAGCAGGGTAGGGCTGAATCCAATAGCAAAGCTGCACTGGCACACAGCTGTACAGGAATCCTTTGCCATGAACAATTTATACCTAAGGGATTGGGGATGGGATGGCGTAGAACAAATGTAAAAGTTCCTGACTAGAGAAAACTCCCAACACTCATTACAGTCTCTTTTGGTTACAAAAAGCCAGACCAGACAGAGCCTCCCATCTGAGGGAGAAAGGCAGCTGCCGTAACAAGAACAGTCCCCTAGCAATAGTAACTGCTCCTTTCCCTGACATAACCCCTCCAAGAAACTAGCACTTACGTGTGCAGATGAACAGCAGAGAGAGGACGCTTGCAACAGTAGATTTCACCTGAGGGGTAAGAATCTAAAACGCGGAGGCACTTGCGGATTACGCAAGCAGTGAACGCAGTTCCAGTAACCATCAGTGGCCTTAGGTGCCGTGGCATATGTGCAAGAGTCGAGTGGGCGCCAAACTCGGCCCCACTGGTACTGCTAAGGGGAAAAATATTCTAGTAACCGTGATGGGGCTGCGCACGCACCTACAATGGAATTCACATGAGCAAGCACTCGAAGAAGAACCAATTAGGGGCCTCTTGAGCTGCTGCTCACAAACCGGGAAAAATTGCTAGGTGAAGTAGAAGTGGGTAATAACTTGGGCAGCAGTGACCATGAGATGGTTGAGTTCAGGATCCTGACAAAAGAAAGAGCTGCAGGATACGGACCCTGGGTGTCAGGAAAGCAGACTTTGACTCCCTCAGGGAGCTGATGAGCAGGATCCCCTGGGAGGCTAATATGAGAGGGAAAGAAATCCAAGAGAGCTGGCTGTATTTTAAAGAAAACTTATTGAGGGCACAGGAACAAACCATCCCAATGCGTAGAAAGAATAGCAAATATGGCAGCCAACCTGCTTGGCTTAACAAGGAAGTCTTCAGTGAGCTTAAACACAAAAAAGAAGCTTACAAGAAATGGAAGTTCAGTCAGAGGATTAGGGAGGATAATAAAAATACTGTTCAAGCATGAAGGAGTGAAATCAGGAAGGCCAAAGCACAACTGGAGCTGCAGGTAGCAAGGGACAAGAAGGGTAACCAAAAAGGTTTCCACAGGTATGCTAGCAACATGAAGGAGGTCAGGGAATGTGTAGGCCCCTTACTGAATGGGGGAGGCAACCTAGGGACAGATGATGTGGAAAAAGCAGAGGTACTCAAGGCTTCTTTTGCCTGTCTTCACAGAGAAGGTCAGCTCCCAGACTATTACACGGGGCAGCACAGAATGAGTCGGCAGCCCTCAGTGCTGAAAGAAGAGGTTCAGGACTATTTAGAAAGGCTGGAAATGCACAAGTCCATGGGGCTGGATGCAATGCACCCGAGGGTGCTGAGGGAGTTGGCTGATGTGATTGGAGAGCCATTGGCTATTATCTTTGAAAATTCATGGTGATTGGGGGAGGTCCCGGATGATTGGTAAAAGGCAAATCTAGTGCCCATCTTCAAAAAAGGGAAGGAGGAGAATCCAGGGAACTACAGACTGGTCAGCCTCACCTCAGTTCCCAGAAAAATCATGGAGTAGGGCCTCAAAGAACCCATTTTGAGGCAGCTGGAAGAGAGGAAGGTGATCAGGACCAGTCAGAATGAATTCACCAAGGGCAAGTCATGCCTGACCAACCTGATTGCCTTCTAGTGCCTGGCTCTGTGGATATGGAGAAAGCAATGCACATGATATATCTTGACTTTAGCAAAGCTTTCGATACAGTCTCCCACAGTATTCTTATCAGCAAGTTAAAGAAATATGGGTTGCTTGGGCTAGAATGGACTAGAAGATGGACAGAAAGCTGGCTAGATCGTCAGGCTCAACAGGTAGTGATCAAGAGCTTGATGTCTAGATAGTAGCCGGTAACAAGCGGAACGTCCTAGGGGCTGGTCACAGAACTAGTTTTGTTCAACATCTTCATTAAAGATCTGGAGGATGGGGTGTTTGCAGTTTGCAGATGACACTAAGCTAGGGGCAGTGGTAGATACGCTGGAAGGGAGGGATAGGATACAGAAGGACCTAAACAAATTGGAGGACTGGGCCAAAAGAAATCTGATGAGGTTCAACAAGGACAAGTGCAGAGTCCTGCACTTAGGACGGAAGAATCCCATGCACAGCTACAGACTGGGGACCGCCGAGCTGGCAGCAGTTCTGCAGAAAAGAATCTGGGGGTTACAGTGGATAAGAAGCTGGATCTGAGTCAGCAGTGTGCCCTGGTTGCCAAGAAGGCTAATGGCATATTGGGCTGCATTAGTAGGAGCATTGCCAGCAGATCAAGGGAAGTGATTATTCCCCTCTATTCCGCATTGGTGAGGTCACATTTGGAGCACTGTGTCCAGTTTTGGGTTCCCCACTACAATAAAGATGTGGACAAATCGGAGAGAATCCAGCACAGGGCAAAAAACATGTTCAGGGGGCTGGAGTCCATGAATTATGAGGCAGGGTGAGGAAACTGGGCTTATTCAATCTGCAGAAGAGAAGAGTGAGGGGGGATTTGGTAGCAGCCTTTAACTATCTGCAGGGAGGTTCCAGGGAGGATGGAGCCAGGCTGTTCTCAGGGGTGGCAGATGACAGAATTAGGAGCAATGGTCTCAAGTTGCAGTGGGGCGTTCTAGGTTGGATATTAAGAAAAACATTTGCACTAAGAGGGTCATGAAGCACTGGGATGGGTTACCCAGGGAGGTGATGGAATCTCCATCCTTAGAGGTATTTAAGATGTGACTTGACAAAGCCCTGGCTGGGATGATTTAATTGGGGTTGGTCCTGCTTTGAGCAGGGATTAGACTAGACACCTCCTGAGGTCCCTTCCAACTCTCATCTTCTATGATTCTATGAAAAGGAAAACCCTAATGAACACCAGCCAGCGGGTGGTTTTTGCACACAGTAGCAGGTCGAAGTTGTTGTCAGTTGGCTAGTGTGTGTGTTTGTTTCCTATGCTATTCCAGCTCTGTGCAGACAGCTGGTTCAGCAGACTTGGACAGTACCACCCAGTGTGGTTGTGGTTCACTAATGAAGGATGGAATGTTGTTGCCTGAACAATGTTTAGGCTGCCCAATGCTTCCATCCTTAGATCTTCAATGTTATCCCATGCCACTTGAATTTGGGAAGGCTGGCTACACCCTGAAACCCTGCCCCTGCCATGCCCCCAGGCCCCTCCCCTGCTCCAACCCCACTCTGCCTCCTCCCCTGAGCCCATAAATGTTATCACTATTAATAGCAGATAAGGCAGCCTGGTAATTTGGCAGAATTTGCTAATATTACCTTTACATTTATGTTGAGGTTTCCCCTAAGGTTTTTCATTCAAAGGAAAAAAATGTTTTTGTTTGCAATTGCATTAATAGTTGAGGCAGAAATATATGTACATATATTTATAATTCAGGCCTTTTTGAGCTTTGCAAAAAAATGTAATTGGTTATAAATGATATAATGGTTATACCTCAACCATAAATATTACAATAGTGCAGTACCACTTTTTATATATATAAGTATAAAATTGACTTTTGTTACAACAATATAAAATTTAAAAAGTCGGCACATGACATACACGACATACAACAGAGGACAATGCTACTGATACACAGGATAACTTACAATTAAAACACAAAGGGGGCCAAAACTGTATTTGTATCTTATACAAAATACGGCATCAAGAGCCTTCGTTATTAAAGCAAAGCGTTTTAGAAAACAGACAGGTAACCAAAAAAAACCTTAAACATTTAAATAAGTGAATTATTACCTTTTTATTTAAAACTTTTAATTATAAAAAATTATATTACATTATTTTCTCCCTTGTTCCATTAATTTAGTCAACTTAAGGCACCTTTTATGATTTCGTATTACTTTTATTTTAAACGTTTTCGTTGTTTGGCAACTCCGTTTTTTAAAAAGTTAGATATATTTGCAGCTCTTGCATTTCTGAAGGGCTAAAATAATTAACGTATTGGACATAAAGTAAAGTTTTTACCTTAAGTTTTCCCTTTGTTGGTTCTTTGTTGCTTTTTCTTTTTCTGAGATGCAGATTATGTGATAACAATAACTGAACAGCTCTGAGCAAGGAGTGAGGCTCCCTAAGTTAAAGCAGGGAATTTGGACCCTATACTCCTGATTTCTATCCTGGCTTTGAGAAGAGAGTAGGGTTTGTTTCTTGTTATCTTCTCTTGCAAAACTTGAATGTGTCCCCGCAGTGTCTATTGCTTTTGTCTGCATGCCAAACAGATTGCCAAACTGCCCTTTTATGCTGCAGTTAACCATTTTTGGGCAACTCCATGCGTTAACGTATTCATTTCTGGGGTTAACCTCCTTACTTTTACCTTTTACTTTGAAAAACCATTTTTATTTACTTCCCTGCAGTCAAGTCAGAGCTCCTCTCACGTTCTTCATTAACCGTTCTATTTTTTTCATTTGATTTACCAATAGAGTGCAAGTATTGTTTGCTATTTCCTCCTCCTGCGCACTTACTTTTCCCATTCGAACAGGTACCAGTTTAGACCTTGGTTTAGGTTTTACCAGAACCTGGCTCTCACTATCTGGTAGTGGCTGTGTTACAGTAGCCCTGCCAATGGGTTGCTTATGGGGTGGCTGGTTTGGGTTATTTCACACGTCCCCATAGCAATACCCAGTTTAATCATTTCGTGTTCCATCTTTTAATTTTCCCAGGGCCTATTTTCATTTCTGTCCCAATCCTTCAGACATAAGGGAGGCACCGGAAGGCTGTTGTTCACTATAACAAGGGATGGCACTTCTCTTTTTTGGCAGATTTTCTACAGCTGTTTCCAATTTTTTATTCTGTTCCTGTGCTTGCTGGAACGTATTATGTTTTAGAACTGCTTGCTGCGCTGCAGAGAGAGCAGGAATTATTAAGGTTCCGTTGCCTTTTTTTTTTTTTTTTTTTTTGCTTCTTTTAACTATTTCTTTCGTTATTTGCCCCACCAATTTTGTGGTGTGTAGTCTTAACCATTTAACAGCTATGGCCATAGTTTGCAATATTGTACTTTTTTCCTTTTATTCTTGTTTAACGCTACAGTTTTTGTCCTAGCCTTACAGATTCCAGTTCACATTTCCCCACTATCTGTTTTTGAACCTATATAGACCTCCTTTGCTGGCTACCCAGCATATCCATATCTCTGTGGGGATTTGAAGGAAGGAAGATTTCTTAGCTTGTAGTTTTTTTTCATGTTATGTCACAACTCCTACAGTAGACAGCTTGTCACTTACCAGATTAGTGGTTGGGTCAACTGGCTTGTGTGGCATGTTCTTTTCCTATGCTATCTCAGCTTTGAGCAGATAGCTGGGTCAGCAGATTTTGATAGCACTACCCAGTGTTTTTAAGCGCTGAACTTTGAAATGTTGTTGCCTCCGTAACGCTGTCTAGGCTACACGCTACTTCTGCCCTTGGAGCACCAACGTTATCTCTATTGGATTTATTTAGAGCTGCAGATAAGGCAGCCTAATAATTCAGCAGACCTCAATATTAGTCGTAATTACAGATCACAAGTGCAGTTTGGTGGCAAAGGCACGCAGCCAGGCTTATTGCTCCCCCCCCCACCCCCCCATTTTAGTGTCCTGGATCCATGTTCACAGGTACACTAATGCACGAGCGTTTAGTAGCAAGGAGTGACCCAGTCAGCAGCAGGAATTTCTGCTGTCCCGTAAGCCACACAAAGGATTGAATCGAAGTACCCGACCGTTGCAGGCTCAGACACACAACTGGAAGACGCGACCTACGCGCCATCTTATGTATTTCCTAACATTGGTGTGTTACCTTTTTTTGTTTTTGATGTTTTAGACAAAACATTTTATTTATTCTTTTATTGAACTGTTTTATTTCATACTAGATCGGGATGTATTTGTACTAGCTAAAATACACTTACATAAATATATAGCGCCTAGTGCATTAGCAACAGCTTTGCCAAATTTATGCACTGAATAGTGAACTTGTAAATGTACGTTTTATTACGTGGCCTAACTTTGGTTTATAGCTTTGGCCTAGGCCTCAAATCTTGTACCAGATCCAGTGCTTCAAACTCTCTCTCTCTTTCTCTCTACTACAGTGGTAAGCGTGAGGCTCCCCTGCACCCACCATAGTCTAACTTGACCTGTTACTTACAACTTGCCTCATCTGTACTAGGCTTTTATCTTGTGTCCTTCCAACATGGGAGCTAAGAAAACTTATTCCTGGAGAAGACATGGCCTTAGAGGCACAGTATGGCTATAGTTTACATTAGTGGTTCTCAATCTATTTACCACTGCTGTGAGCTCCTGTGTGAAACTGGAGATACGCCAGTTGAGAGTCTCTGGGTTAAGCTTAGAAGCAAGAACAACAAGGGTGATGTTGAGGTGGGTGTCTGTTATAGACCATCAGACCAGGAGGATGAGGTAGATGAGGCTTTCTTCAGTCAACTAGGGAAAGTTTCCAGTTCACGGGACCTGATTCTCGTGGGGGACTTCAATCACCCTGACATCTGCTGGAAGAGCAATACAGCAGAGCACAAACAATTCAGGAAGTTTTTGGACTGTGTTGCGGATAACTTCTTGGTGCAAGTGCTGGAGCAACCAACTAGGGGCCGTGCTGCTCTTGATCTGCTGCTCACAAACAGGGAAGATTTGGTAGGGGAAGTAGAAGTGGGTGACAACCTAGGCAGCAGTGACCATGAGATGGTCGAGTTCAGGATCCTGACAAAAGGAAGAAAGGAAAACGGCAGGATACGGACCATGGACTTCAGAAAAGCAGACTTTGACTCCTTCAGGGAGCTGATGGGCAGGATCCCCTGGGAGGCTAATATGAGGGGGAAAGGAATCCAAGAGGGCTGGCTGTATTTTAAAGAAACATTATTGAGGGCACAGGAACAAACCATCCCGATGTGCAGAAAGAATAGCAAGTGTGGTAGGTGACCAGCTTGGCTTAACAAGGAAGTCTTCAGTGAGCTTAAACACAAAAAAGAAGCTTACAAGAAGTGGAAGCTTGGTCAGATGACTAGGGAGGATTATAAAAATACTGCCCAAACATGCAGGAATGAAATCAGGAAGGCCAAAGCGCAATTGGAGTTACAGCTAGCAAGGGATGTGAAGGGGAACAAGAAGGGTTTCTACAGGTATGTTAGCAACAAGAGGAAGATTAAGGAAAGTGTGGGCCCCTTACAGAATGGGGGAGACAACCTAGTGACAGAGGATGTGGAGAAAGCTGAAGTACTCAATGTCTTTTTTGCCTCTGTCTTCACAGACAAGGTCAGCTCCCAGACTACTGCACTACTGGGTGGCACAGAACGGGGAGGAGGTGAACATCCCGCAGTGCTGAAGGAACAGGTCCAGGACTATTTAGAAAGGTTGGACATACACAAGTCCATGGGGACAGATGCAATGCACCCGAGGGTGCTGAGGGAGTTAGCCGATGTGATTTCAGAGCCATTTGCTATTATCTTTGAAAGCTCGTGGCAACAGGGGGAGGTCCCAAATATAGTGCCCATCTTCAAGGAAGGGAAGAAAGAGGATCCCGGTCAGCTTCACCTCAATCCCTGGAAAAATCATGGAGCAGGTCCTCAAGGAATCCATTTTAAGGCACTTGGAAGAGAGAAAGGTGATCAGGAGCAGTCAAGATGGATTCACCAAGGGCAAGTCATGTCTGACCAACCTGATTGCTTTCTATGAAGAGGTGACTGGTTCTGTGGATGTGGGGAAAGCGGTGGACATGATATACCTTGACTTTAGCAAAGCTTTTGATACGGCCTCCCACAGTATTCTTATCAGCAAGTTAAAAAAGTATGGGTTGGATGAATGGACTATAAAATGGATAGAGAACTGGCTAGAGTAAAAGGCTCAATGAGTAGTGATCAATGGCTCCATGTCTAGCTGGCAGCCAGTCACAAGTGGAGTGTCCCAGGAGTCGGTCCTGCGGCCGGTTTTGTTCAACATCTTCATTAATGATCTGGAGGATAGGGTAGATTGCACCCTCAGCAAGTTTGTAGATGACACTAAACTAGGAGGAGTGGTAGATACCCTGGAAGGGAGGGATAGGATACAGAAGGACCTAAACAAATTGGAGGATTGGGCCAAAAGAAATCTGATGAAGTTCAACAAGGACAAGTGCAGAGTCCTGCACTTATGACGGAAAAATCCCATGCACCGCTACAGACTGGGGACCGACGAGCTAGGCAGCAGATCTGCAAAAAAGGATCTGGGCGTTACAATGGATAAGAAGCTGGATATGAGTCAGCAGTGTGCCCTGGCTGCCAAGAAGGCTAATGGCATATTGGGCTGCATTAGTAAGAGCATTGCCAGCAGATCATGGGACGTGATTATTTCCCTCTATTCAGCATTGGTGAGGCCGCATTTGGAGGATTGTGTCCAGTTTTGGGTCCCCCACTACAAAAAGGATGTGGACAAGTTGGAGAGAGTCCAGTGGAGGGCAGCAAAAATGATGAGGGGGCTGGAGCACAAGACTTACAAAGAGAGGCTGAAAGAACTAGGCCTGTTTAGTCTGCAGAATAGAAGAATGAGGGGGGATTTGATAGCAGCCTTTAACTACCTGAAAGGGGGTTCCAGGGAGGATGGAGCTAGGCTGTTCTCAGTGGTGGCAGATGACAGAACAAGGAGCAACGGTCTCAAGTTGCAGTGGGGGAGGTCTAGGTTGGACATTAGGAAGGGCTTTTCACTAGGAGGGTGGTGAAGCACTGGAATGGGTTACCTAGGGAGGTGGTGGCATCTCCATCTTTAGAAGTTTTTAAACTGCGGCTTGACAAAACTCTCGCCGGGATGATTTAGCTGAGGTTAGTCCTGCTTTGAGCAGGGGGTTGGACTAGACACCTCCTGAGGTCCCTTCCAACTCTACTATTCTATGATTGTATGTGGCCCACATATGCAGCTCTCTCTGTGATATGTGAGCTGCATCCACATGATACATATACTACCTGTATGGCCCTGAGGATGTCACATGGGCCGTCTCTATGTGCTGTTTGGGCCAAAAATGGGCTGCGGGCTGAGAACCACTCAAGTTCAGTGAAGGTTCTTTGTTATTTTCCATTTTAACAGGGAAGTCTCTGTTTACAATTTCTCCTCCTTCATATTAATTGCAAAATAGACACTCCCAGAGTTACCAGTTGATGAGCACCAATTCTGTATTTGGCAAGAGCCTACCTGCGTTTTGTCCACTTGACAGCAGGAAGGTGATCTGATTAAATTTCTATACAAGACCAGACAGCAAGTGGCCTGTTAGCTTTAGGTGGCATTTTGCAGTCCAGAAATCAATGCCATTATCAATCAGATGGACAATCTGCAACCCCACAAAACTATGCAGCCCTGCCCTGCAGTGTGCTTTGTAAGCTGATGTCTCTGCATCCCTTCCTCTGCCTGTGCCCTACCTGACTGAAGCTGGCGGTATCTTCTGGGGAAAAAAGCCTTTAGCTCCATTCCTTTGACCATGTGCTCCAGGCAGGTTCTTTCTGTACCCACATCTGTGCCTTTGAATCTTGCAGTTCATTTTCCTTCTCTTGGGAACCTCCAGCAGTGTTACCCCAAACAGCCAGTACTTACAAATTATCTTAAGTCAAGAATATCTTGGTCTATAAATTCCTTTAAGCGGGGGGACAGAAATTTGATGGAGGGCACGTTACTCAATCAGACAACGGAATAACAAGATCCAATGACTGGAAGCTGAAGCTAGACAAATTCAGACTACAAACAAGGCACACATTTTTAACAGTGAGGGTAATTAACTCCTGGAATGATTTATCGAGAATTGTGGTGGATTCTCCATCACTAGCAATTTTAAAATCAAGATTAGCTGTTTTTCTAAAAAATCTGCTCTAGTTCAAAAGGGAATTAATTCAGGGACATTTTATGGCCTGTGTTATACAGGAAATCAGACTAGATGACCACAGTGGCCCCTTCTGTCCTTATAACCTATAAATTTAAGGGGGCTTTCTGGGTTTCCCTCATTTGTTCTTTCCTGTAAGTATCATAGGGGTCTCTGGGGAAATGATCTAGTGTTTTATCACAGGCCTGGCTATTAGTGCTGCTAAAACCAAGATGTTTTGCAGGAATGGAGCAAGCATTCATTAGATTTCAAGTTCTTCTCTTCTAAGGGGAGATTTTCAAAGCTGCCTAAAGGATGTGAATGCCTTGGGTGAAATCCAGGCTCCACCAAAGTCAATGGAAGTTTTGCGATTGACTTCAATGGGGGTGAGGATTTCACCCTTTGTTTAGAAGGAATTAGGCATCGAAATCCCCTAGGCACTATTTGAAATCTTAGCCTGCTGTTTTGAGATGGGGTATTTGCACAGCACTTGGACCCAGGGGGTTGACAGTGCATACACCCTTCCCGAAGACAGGTTACAAGTTGGGGTGGGGAGTCCCACAGTCTGAGTGGGAAGGCAGAGTGAAGTTCTGTAAGCTTTGGGGTAACTGCAGAGGTGTGTGAGGCAAAGGGGCTGAGACACGAGGTAGCACAAAAATGTTAAACCCACGAAAAGATCTGAAGACAGCCAGGACAGTCAATGCCGTTGACCAGAATCACCAAGCGACTGCAGAAAGCCAGGTTGGCTAGAAACTGGGAGGCAGCATTTGTCAGGGAATAGGCCACCAGTCCGAGAGCCAGACAACCCGGCTTGTATCCCCGGCTCTGCCACTGACCTCCTGTATGACTTTAAGACAGCCACTTTATCTATGTCTCCAGCACCATTAACCCCACCCCACCTGATCATGCAGGCATACCCGGCCCTTACCAGCCCTGCTAGCTCCCACCTGAGCCGACTGCCATCTTCTACAAGGAATGCTGGTTTGAACAGCTACAGAAGCCAGCAAAGAAAAGGACGACAGTGGAAACCTGATACAGTTTAATGCCGTTGCAGGGCGGGCAGCACAGAGGCTTACATCAGGATAGGTCTGTGGGAAGCATTTTGTATTTGCCACGGTGTCGGGGAGGTCTTGGGAGGGGTGTGGGAGAAGAGGGAGTCCCCTTTCCCTTTCTTAGAAAACAAAATCCTTCTCCAGTCTTATACACACCCTCCTTTGGCTGAGAATTCCTTGCCTCTCCTCACAGGGCTCAGATTACAGGAGGAGGATGAACTGTGTGTTTCCATAAGTGGAGAAAGCATAAGAATGGTCTATATATTAGAGCAGAAAGAGCCACATGCCTCCTAGCAGCTTCTAATCCCAGATGTCCCCTTCATCTGTCTGCCTTCAGGCCAGGTATTTTGGATCACCCTTCCAGAAGTGCCCACTGATTTTGGGTGCTCAACTGGAGGGAATAAGAGCCGAATTTCAAGAGATGTTGCACGCCCACAATGTTGACCAAAGTCAGCAGGAGCTGTGAGCATGCAGCAGATCCCATGTGTCTCAAGTTGAGCAGCCAAAATCAGAGGGCACTTCAACCTTACACCCTCTCTGACTCAGTTTACCAGTCAGTAAAATGGGAATAATACCTCCATCATAGGGGAGTGCGAATTATACATGTTGAAAGAAGGCTTTGAGATCCTCAAACAAAAGGGGTATGCAATTGCCTAGTTTAACAGTGTGATTTCCAGGGGGCCTGAGGCAGGTATGTATGAGAGCGTGTATCTTCTAACCAGTCATCAGTAGGCTAGGATTTAGGGGAAGTGATTTAGGGTCCAAGTAAACAGCCTGCACATACACCTTGAGTTAAGATGACAGTAAGGCTTAGTCATGCTCTGAGGACCTTTCACAGCCAGTTTTCACTGAGAAGCGACCCTGACTGGCAGGCGAGGTAAATCACTATGTTTAATTATAGGTGCAACATTTTCACAGGGTATTTTCATATCTATATTTTATTGCATGCATTAAATAGATGTGCTATGTTTACATCTTTACAAAGAACTAAATGCCCATGAACACCTCTACAGCAAGTGGTACACAGATAAACTGCACTATTCTGCTGTTGTAATTTACTAACCCTCCTACGCAGTTTTAGCAGATTGATTTCTAAAACAAGACCGAGATTATAATCTACATGCCCAATTTTCAGAACAGCTGCTAAAAAAACCCCACTTCCTCTTCACTGTTGTTTTCATAGACTCCGATTTTAAGAGCAGAAGAGACCATTATGGCCATTTATTTAGTTGCTTGTCTTAGCTCTTCACTCAGTGATTCCTGCATGAGCCCATTAACGTCTGGTTGAATTTGCGTGCATCTTTTTGAAGACTTCAAGCAATGTAGAATCCATCACATCCCTGGGTAAATTGTTCTAATGGTTCATTACCTTTGCAGTTAAAAACCTTATTTCTAGTCTGATTTTGTCTAGCCCCAGGCACTGGATTTCATTCTGCATTTGTCTGCTAAATTAAAAATTCCTCTGCTATCAGAAATCTTCTCCCCATCCAGGTGCATAGAGACAGATTAAATTATCTCAAACTTCTCCATTAAAATAAATAGATTGAGCTCCTTTTAGTCTCTCACTGTAGAGTAGATTTTCCAGACCTCAAATCATTTCTGTGGCACTTTTCTGATCCCTTTCCAATTTGTCAGCATCCTTTTCACAGTGCGGACACAGCTCCCTAGTAATGAACTCACACATATATTTTCACTACTCAAAGAGCCACCAGAATTCCACACTTCTGTCCATATCTTTCAGATTCAGGAAAATAATAGAACACGAACGAGCAAAACCAAGCCTCCATGACTGAGCGAGCGAGCACACAGCATGCAAGTTTCCCCTTTGCAACATGCTGCAATACCAAGAAAACAAGCTTCCAACAGTTACAGTGCTGCATACATATGGCACATTCAGGCTAGTAGATTTCTCTCTAACTTTTCCTTAATAGGGTCTGTAGTAGCCACTCGCACAAGTGAAAGGAGCTGGTGAGTGAAATTCACTGCAGCAAGGGGCACGTATATACAGACGAGGATCTGAAGATGAACAGGGGAGGCTTGATTTCTATGCAATGGTCAAATGAAGGGAAATGTAGATGGAATAATCATGAATAATATGCTGTGAGAGAGAGTTGCCATGCCATAGCATCCTAAGGGGAGTGTTGCAGACATTTAAAGTTAGACGAGCAGAGAACTGGAGAAACACACCATACTGGAGGGCTGAGGGTAACCCTGCACTTCAGGGTGAAGGACACCAATGACCTTATAGGAATGGGGATCCACTCTCTCCAGTCTCTGGGATTCGATAACTCCCGCACAGAGTGGGGGCACTGAAGAACAATCGGATCTTCCACAGTTCAAACCTGCCGCCCGCTGTAAAAGTGCCTGTGCAGGTGGGGGGAGCTGACATCCCATTTACCTTTCTTGACAAACTCATCCTAGGTGCAGGCAGGCCAAGCTCCTCAAGTGCGACCCATTATTGACAGTGTTGTTGCAAGTCAGACACCTGGATACCGAGACTCCTAAAATCACTGGTCCCTTCTAAAGTCAAAGCCTACAAGCACTGCTGTCATTAACCACGGCTCCCTTTTAACAAAGACAAGTAGTTCTAATTAAAAAAAAAAAAAAGCCATGAAGCTTACCTCACACGAATCACGACCATTTCCCGAGTCTGCCATGTGTCCAAATGCTGAGCTCAGTTTTCCAGGTCCTAAACTAGCTCTGCAGAATGGCAAGGTGGCAGTTCCTGTTCGATTAATTTTTCATGATTAAAGTCTGTTACTATGTTTCAGAGATTGGACTATACCCACTTCTTCCTTCAGATGATAATTAGATCTTGTTCTTAGAACACTGTTTGGATTTTATTGCTGTTCTCTCTTGACTACAAAAATATATTCCCGCTAGGAGATGAAAATATATATTTATTCCCTTTGGACACGTGGGATTTTTAAATTTAGTGACGACTGACACTTGGTGTGCCTCAAATAAGATCTTTATTTCCCACTCACTGAGGTAATACAGTCCAACAGGCAATTGCCTATACAAATTACTTGCATGCAGTGTTGTTGTGGCTGTGTCAGACCCAGAATATTAGAGAGACAAAGTGAGTGAGGGAATGGTGTGGCTCAAAAGTCTCTCTCTCTCACCAGCAGAAGCTGGTCCAATAGAAAATGTTACCTCACTCCCCTTGTCTCTCTATACAAATTAGTGTTATGGGAGAAGTGCTGCAGTAGTGAGGGAGCTAGCGTGGGACGCAGGAGACCTCAGTCCAATTCCCTGTCCTGACCTTGGGCCAGACATTTAGACACAGATTTTCAGAGGCGTTTAGGTGCCTAGAATGATACTTAACAGTGCAGATCTGCATCTTTAGGGGCCTAATGCCTTTGAAAATCTGGCTCTTAAGCCTCTCTGTTCTACATCAAGTACGGAGCTAGTATTTCCCTGCTGCCGGGGGTGAGGTGAGGAGGGATGCGGGGCGGGTAGCACTCCCTCCCGTCTCTTGGCCAGAGCAGCCATGGTCCCTGGGGCACGGTAATCAGCCTGTTTCTCACTCCAGTTCTGCCAGCGTTTAAGTGCCTGCTATCGACCGTGGTGGGACTCCACCCCGAGTGACGTTAGTGCGCTCGCAGGATCAGGGCCGCAGCTGGGGCTCCAGGCAGAGAGCAGTGAGCAGTGATGCCCCGGGAGGCACAGGGAACATGTTGTTAAGAGTGCTGAGGGCTCCGCAGCTCCATGTGAAGTCATCAGCCCCTCACCAAGGCGCCTGAAGTGGGGCTCCCCAAATCAGAGCTAATCGCTTTTGGCTGATTAGTCCTTGCTGGGTGTAAGCTCTTGGAGGGCAGGGTCTGGGTCTAACAGACCCTGGCAGGTGGGTCATACTTACAGATTAGATTAGAGAAGGAAAAATCCTAATTTAGCCCGTGGATGGCAGTTTACACAGTAACTTACTTGCAGCGCGCTCAGCAGCACAGCTGGGGCACTACACAGCAGACAGAGGGACCTGGCCGACACAGGAGTGGGCTGCACCCGATGAAAAGCAGATCGATGTGATCCCCGTTTTACAGATGGGGAAACTGAGGCACAGGGCAGGGCACCGACTTGCCCGAAGGTCATCCAGCAGGCCAGTGGCAGAGGCAGGAATAAAACCCAGGAATTCCCAGTGCCCACCCCAGTGTTCAAAGCACTGGAGACCAAGCTGCTCCCTGAGGGCAGGAGAGCAGAGGGAAATAATGGGTCTTATTTTTAAAAGCTTATGCTAATACTGAGCCACCCCTCCCCCACAACATGGGGTTTTGTATCTGCCTGGATCTCCTAAAGCACCGCCCCGCCGCCCACAGGCATCCCCTGCGTCAGCCCCAGACAGAAGCACGGTCTCTCCTACCTGCGGCATTCACCACCTGCGCCTCGACTACCCAGATGTCCTCTTAATCTCCACACGCCTCCAGCCCGACAGCTGTTCCAGGGCTTCCGATTACACTCCCCTCTGCCTGCCGCTGGAGGCTCCCTCTGTGTTTATCACCGTTGCCCTGTTTACGGGCTGGCCTGAATGGCTTTGGGAGTCATCGACTGGGGAAATTTCCCAGCAGAGGGAAACACACAGCGATTTGAACGGGCCTGCGTTTGGATTGCCCGCAGCAGCTTGTCGGGAACAGAGGGCGGACAAGCCCCTATGGTTCCTGAGCAGCAGACCAAGGGTACCAAACTTTTATCCTCTCCCCAAAGAGGGAAGGGCTGGTGTTTAACCTTGACAATGCCAGCATTTTCCAGACTCTAAGGCAACAGCATACTTGGGATGGCAGAGAGGGAGATCGTAACTGAGCTGGGTTTGGACTTAACACCGCACCCCCCAGGAATCCGACACACACTCCAGCTCTGTTTCCCTCAGCGGGATGGCAGGAGACTGGCTCGGAGGGAGCCTGACCCCTGAGCAAGTTGGGAGCCAGGGACTGAGCGGAACTCGCCTCTGATGGGCATCAGCTCACCAGTGGGGTGGGGAGGGAGAGGGCCGGTGCCAAAAGAACCGGGAGGCCTAGCCAACTCCAAGGGAAAATGCTCCCGTCTTGAGTTCACAGACCTGATCCCTGATGCTGTGTGAGGGTAACAAGGACAATCACTGGGGGGACCCAATCCCACCTGAAGGAGATCTCTGTGGGGGGAATCAGAGACACCCTAAGTTTGGGCTTTCCAAAGGAGCTTAAGGGAATTAAGTATCCATATCCCACCAAATTTCAGATAAGACTTCAGCACCTCATTCCCATAGGCTGAAAATGCCACCTACTGTTGTGAACACCTGTGAGTCTAGCTAAGAACCAGTGCTGGCAGAGAACTGATTCACAACATTCTCCCCTCATAAAAGCCAGGGTGTTTCTTCTTCTCCAGCGGGTCTATTGTTTACTTTTAGCTTCCGGTCTTACTCCGCCCGCAGTTTTCAGTGTTCATTAGCAACACCCCAATCGTTTAATGCCCCTGCAGGTAGAAGGAATCAAACTGAGAAGGGACTGAGGTTGACACGATCCACCTACAAACGAAATGCTACGGTGACATCTTCTGTAGGAGCATCACAGAGACCACATTTTGCCATGAGTCACTTGTGTGGGCAAGCAGCAGTTTTAATAAAGGCAAACTTCTCCTTTAAAGAGAACAAGCCAACTAAAAAAAAACGGCTCCTGTTCCACCAACGTGGCAGCCCATTAACGGATGTGCAGATACCCGATATATAATGAAACTGACCTGGCAAGAAGACACATCTCACATCTCCACTCCACCCCACCTTGAGTCAAGAGCACACAATGCTGCTTACAGGTGTCAGGGAGTCAAAGAGAAAGTGTGCTGCATTGTATTTCACAGCTAAGTTAATTTCCAGATGCTCTCAGGTTCCCAAACCAGAGATAAATGATGACACCCTTTATGAATCACATCTCTGCACCCCACAGATCTAACCTTGTGCACACTCCCTTCTCTTCAAGCCCAACACACCCAGAACCTACATTTATTCTCTTTTCAAGAGACAGAGGAATATCAAAGTCATTTCACCCACCCACCCTTTGGATTCCACTCTCGGCTCACAGTTCTCAGTGCATTATATCATGTATCAAAAACAGGGGCACTGCCCACAAACCAGTGAAAGAGAACACTCCCTTAAACCAATCCCACTTGGGGGGTGGTACAGACGGCAGCTAACACAATTGCACAACCACAGTCGTCTGGCCTCTATGCAAACTACATTGAAAGAGAGCCACCAGAGACTCGTTCTGTACAGCAGGCACCAGGAAACAAACATTCACCCCTCCAAAATCCAGCCACTGGAAAGGAAAAAGGGATTTAAAGAGCAGGTTTCAGAGCCTTACTCCAAAAACTTCACCAGCCTGTAAACTTGAATTCCGCCTAAATCCCTATTGGCTGAGCTGATCAATGGCTCACTCATGCATTTGAGCTGCTCTCCCAGGTCTCTTTGGATAACCACAGGAGGGTCCAATTTTGCTTTATTTTTGTTTTGTGTTGCTTTAAAAACCTACTGACATCTCAGGAAAAAGACCAAAGTCAGAGAGTTTTCTGGTTTTCTTATCGGGGAGCGCCTAACACAGTGCTTCATCTTGCTGCTATGCACTTCCTTCAGACAAAGACAATATTAAGTTAGCCCTAGGTCTTTATTATCTATGACATTTGCAGGAAAAGAGGTTCTTTATTTTAGTGCTCACCTGATCCTGTAGCCTCATTGCCACCTGAAGTCAGCCCACTCCTCTGGCATATTAATCATGTCACTACAAACCAAAACTGACCTGAGGTCTTCCACTCCCTCTACACACAACACATGCAAATTAAGGGGTCTCTTCGGTCTCCTCTAGAGCAGCAGAGACTGGCTAGCCTGTTCTCTCCTGGCCCCTGTGAACACCTAATCTGTATAGGAAAGCTCTGTCTATGCTGGATGACAAGAGCAACTCTCACTGGAAGTTGCTAGGGTAGATCCTATCTTCCAGTGGATCTACACTAGAGGTTCCCCCTACCCCATGTATCTGCAGGGGATCATGTGGTTCAGGCCAGGGGGTTCTCTGTGCATTTCTGCTGTAATATGTGAATTTAGCTGTTACTGCTCCAGAGGGATCAACGCACTAGCAGCTCAGCAATGCAGACTAGTGTCAAATTCAGGTTAGAATTCAGATTCAGCCTTGAGCTGGGCAGGAGGGTTGAGGGCAGGAGGGTTTCCATGCCCCACAGACACGGAGCCCATGATTGGTTTTTTTTATGGTGATGGGAGCCTTCCAAAGGCTAATGGTAAACAGAAGGCTGGCGTTTACATGGGGTCACAGGTGACCTACCCCTCATGGAGAACTTTTGAAGAGCCCCTAATCAAGAAAGGAGAGGATGAAAAGTTACTGGGAGAAAAGAGTGGGTGTTGGGGTGCTCTCACTATGCGAGATATGGGACTTCTTTCTAAGGAACACAATTGGCTGGCTATTCCCTCGTGGAGGGGTTCTCAACCCAAAGGTCACTAACCCAAAGATGTTCATGAACAGAACTGGGGGTCATGACCTCCTTGCCTTTCCCATAATGCTCCGCGGGAGCAGCGTCCTTTATGGACCCATTGCCCCAGCACCCTCAATGCACACAGCGGATTCGTTACACTGCGAACACCGACACCCGCACCGCTCTGCCTTTTGGAGGAAAAAGGAGGGGGGGTACTTACGTCCGTCCCCTCGTTCCAAAGCTGAGACGGCAGCGCCTCCACGGGACGGGGCTCTGCAACGCCACCCTTTCTTCCCCTGTCAAAGGAAGGTGAGAGACAGAAGGAGCACTTAGTGCAGTGGCATACGGGGACCTGTGCTTCACTTTCATGCTTCTTGTATTCAGGGCCTCTAGGATCCACTGCTGGGGCTGGGGTAGGGGGGTTATAGGACACGAACGTCCCCACACCTCTCACCACACACAGCCAACCTTTGAGCAGGTTATTCCTCCTCTACCTGTTCCATCGCTCTTGCTACAGTGATCTAGTATTGTGCAACTAGGGGCCATCCCATCAGACACCAGACCCCCCCCCTCCAACTACCAAACAGGGATGGCTATTTCACCTTGGCAGACGCTACCGGTCCTAGTTCTTGCACAGACACAGCAGCAGCCACCTGATCGGCATGGGAGCATCTAGTGCCTGAAACTCAGGGCCATCTGTGCCGCTGACGCTGTACGGCATCACCCCCATATGCAGCAGGTTGCGAGACTCATGAGCTGCCTTTGAGTCACCCTGAAAATGCCCAGCCCAGGGTGGCTTAGCCTAGCCTTCTCAGATGTTCGCATCTATAAATCTTCCACAGCAATAACCACATGCCCTGCTGTGCTGCCTGACTGCTTAGATTTCAGTGCTAACAAGCAGGGCGGGTGCTCTGCAGTAACCTAGTTCACCAAAGGGGCAAGGCACATTTAGCAGCCCCAAGGAAAAACAAACCGAACTGAATCGCCAGGATTCCTCTGGTAAATTTCAGGTCTTGGCCTCTAGGGTTCTCTCTGGCTGCCACAGACGTCTGCTGCTCTAGGAGGTTTAGGAGAGGTTATTCAGAAACCAGATCCTAGGTGTAAAACTTCACGCACGTGCACCCCTCCTTTCCCTGCACACGTAGGCTGCTCTCACAGAGACTTGCAGGCACAGGCCCAGAGAAGCACCTGCTGCTTCTCTGGTAACGTATTAGCATCTCAGAACACGGCGCCTCAGTGAAGAGAGAATGATGAAATGACTCCACAGGGCAATCAGCTGATAGCCATGGCACCAGAGAGGATGGGGACCTCTCAGGTCTGGTGGCCTCAGCGGATTGAGCAGGAATCTTCTGGCCCATAGGTATCCATTTTGAGTCTGACCATCCATAACCACCTTCTCTCACTTCAGCTTCGCTGCTGCGGTTGCTGTAATTACCTCCTGAGATATCCCAGCTGTAGCTGACCTCCAGGAGGGGTTCCTAAGTTCTATTACTCAGCATCTTCCTCTGGGAGTCTGATGGGACGAGCAACATTATTTCCCATTGTTAGCTTTGAGAGGGAACTGCAGTCCCACGTACATGCTGTCCTGGTCCGCAACAGAAGGCAGTAACATCTAGTAGTTCGAGCTAGTGCTCTACTCCCAGTTTGGCCACTGATTCACTCTGGACCAGTCTTTTAGCCTCTCCCTGCCTCTGGTTCCCTGTCTGTGAAACAGATCCAACATCATCATCAAATACGTACTTCACGGAGCGTGGCAAGACTCGATGAGCCTGAGGCATTCAAAGCACTTCAGTGGCCAATCCAGAGGTCACATTCATCACAGAGGGGTTACTGCAAGAGCCAGTTTAGAAACCCAGAAGAAGGACCGCACGTGTCTTCTCTGCAGGGAGGGTCCGGCAGCGGCATGAAACCAGGCCAGCTTCTCAAAGTGGTACCTGGCTTTCCCGAAGAGAAGCAGCCTCCCTCATTACCGCCCAGCAGTCGGAAGCCGCAGTTTCTTGTCCACCATCCTCCTCATTATTCCAGAGGGGAGCTCTGGATGACTGTGATTCCACATCTCCGCTGAGACTTGTTCTTTCCCAGGCTCGCTCCTTCCCTTTAAACTTCACCTCACTGCTCTGAACGGCACCTCTACCACTTGGTTCCCCCCATGTTTTCAGAGAGATTATCTATGTTGACTACGCCTCCCCGCTCACACAGGCCAGAAATCTCGGCGCTGCAGAGCTCACCTTCAAGGCCATTAGACAAGAATGTTGAATCCTGCTCCAGTATAGACTCCTGAGCCACCTGAAACACCTTTCGAGCCCAACAACCCTTGATAACCTCTTTGGGAGCCGGCCATTTTTCCATCCTGCCACGCAACACTCCTCTGGCCTCGCAGCAAGCTTCCCACGTTCTGCATTCCAGCACCTTTGCCACAATGCTGAGTAGAATTAGATCGGTCACATCAGATCTGTCCTTCACCTGCCCGTTTGGCTAGTAGGTTAAAGAGAGCACAACCTTGTTAGTCAGGCCCCCTGCCCATGCTAGCCATCACCGGACGGCTTAGCTCTTCTTGAGCTGCTCACTCATAGCAGATTTTCACCTGGCAGAGAAGCATATTTAGTGCTGCTGGCATGTTTCGGAATGACACCACTAGAGTTTGCTCTCTGTCCATTCACAGGACAATTAATTAAAGCCAGAGAACTGCAACAGTGTCAGGTTCCCTCTCACTCACACTCTCACTTTCTCCCGCCCCCTGTCCCCACGGAGGACATGGCCACGTGTCACTAGGAGAAGAAAGAAGCTTATCTAGCTTCTCAGGAACACCCAACCTCCATCAAAGTCAAGAATCTAGAACGCCATGGGCGTGACCAGAGAGGCCAGTAACCCTTTATGGCACCCATCCAGGTTTCAATAGCAAACAACTAAGGAGTGCAGCACTTGGAAGGTGTCTCGATAGAGCATCATTTGCAAGGATTCCAGGCAAAACACAACAACGTGAGCAAAGCAACCTAAGGAGGCCCCCTTTCCATGCTCCTCAGAGTACAGCACATGTTCCCCTTACCGAATCACAGCTTCACTCAGACAAACAAGAACTCCTTCGAACACCAGAGGAAGCGGATGTCAGAGGTTTCATCAAAGCAGCCGTAGGTAGGTTTGACTCAAATCGCTGCTGCCGCATTGGAGGATGGAAGATGTTACCTAACAGTATATAACGGGTATGAGACACCTCCTATATCGTATATAGTCAGTGTACCATAACCAGGCAGGGGAAACAGATTCAGGGCTTCAGTCCAACTGGGCTCTGCTTTTTACCCCCTCAAAACAAAGTCAGCAAGATTCAAATCCTCAGACCCAGAGGCTGCTCTATAGACTCTGACTCGGGGGGCAGCGCTTCCACCTCCTGCTCAGATGCGTGTATGTGGCTTGTCACTCAGGTAACAAGAGGCCTGGTCCCCATGCCATTACCTGATGCAGTAGCATGTGGGCACACACTTCAAAGAACAAATAGCCTGCACTCACCGGAAGGGACTGTGCAGTACCGGACCTCATCTCTGTAGCCCTGGGACCTGCTCACATTGAAGAGGCAGTGGGCTAGCTGACAAGAGAATCTAGAACCATTACTGCAAAGCACGGAGGGCGTGGATGACGAAGATGGATCTAGATATGGCAGAGGAGGAACAGCACGTATCACATTTTTTATTTTTAGACCTCAAAGCACCTTACAAAAGTGGCATTATCCCCATATTTCAGAGAGGGAAACCAAGACAGAGAAAGGGGCAGCACCTTGGCCAAGGTGACAGCAAATCACCAGCGGAGCCAGGGACAGAACACAAGTCCTCCTCCTCAGAATGGAGCCTCCTCCAGGGACCCAAGCTGTCCTAAAGTGCTGTGCATCGCGGCTGTAAGCTGACAATCCGCTGCCATGAGCCCCCCCAAAGTGGCTGCATTTCACTGGTCAATGGAGAGAGCTCTATGAGTCAGCAGGCAGGGACACACGACCATGTGGCCCAATGGCTTTATCAGCAGGAATCAGAGATGTGCATTACTCACAAGAGGGTCGTGCAAATATTGTCAAACAAGGGCCAATAAAACCATTTATTCCATACCACAATGGAAGAAATAATTGTCCTAGTTAACTTTTCGACCCAACATTATTCGTCAACTGCTCCTCTGAGTCTCCTGGGATCTTTAGTTCCAGCCTTTGCTTTTAAATCTCTGCCAAGACAGTTATTCCAGAAGCACAACACATCCCTCCTCCCCCAGGCCCATGTCACTGAGCTCCTGCATGCAGCCACGGCTCAGAAGAAAAGAGTGCCACTTAACACATACCAACTGTCTCTTCCTATCAGGCTACGTACTCCGGAGAGGTTTCCCACTGAAACACTAAGCCAGCTGGACTCTGCTCACCTTGTGGGAAGCTGATAAAACGACAGTCCAAGGGAACCTAACATTTGCATTCCAAACCGAATTTCTCTGGCAAGTCACATTACCCCAGTGTCTCATGCCTATCATGCACTGAAAGCTCCCATTGTAACACATGGGCTCGCCAAGTTACAGCTGCTCTGGGAACCTCATAGGACTTCTGTGAAACTCAAATCTCACCCTCAGCATTGCATTCACATATACAGCCCATTAATACATTCTCAGCACATGAACACATATCTGAGGCCAGCTATCAGGACTTCTTGGACCGGGTTGCAGGGAAAACAATCCCAAAACAGTTTACACATCTGGAACACTCTGTACAAGATTCCATTATACAACAGCTGGTCAACACCATCAACGTTTAGGTCTCAGTCCTGCCAGTGGCCTGCTAGCAAGGAGACCCCACGCTATTGCTGATTGCTAACAGCTCGGCTTTAGCACACTCTGTTCTCTAACTCCAGAACTGATGATTTTATAAAGGAGAGGGAAGAGGCGATTCAGACAAGGGCCAACCAGCTCCCATTACATTTTGGAGAGTGAGTTAATGCTCTCTCTTTCGCTGCAAACTGCCTGCCCACGCTCTGAAGCTAGCTTCAGAGGAACGAAAGTCTTTCAGAGGCCTGGGGGATTGAGGGTGACAACTGGCTGTTGAGGTCCTGGCCCATCCCTGCGAACGGGCAAGTGAAGAAGGGTTTTACAGCAGCCTCTGGTTATGCCCAGCAAACACACTGTCTAATGGTCAAAACAGAGCACTGAACTTATAACTCGTGGGTCCTATTCCTGGCTCTGCATGGACTCACTCTGTGCCCGTGGACAGCCTGCTTAGGGAAACTGAGGTGCAGAGATGTTATCAGCGATCACACATAGCAACGTCCCAAGGGAGCTGTGAACGCAGTGGCACATTCTGAGACCCTCCAGTGGCGGGCAGCGCAGCCCTCAAGTGTTGTTCTCGTTGACGTTCATCCTGCTCCCGTTATTAACCCTCTGCACGTGCACGGCCTCGGTGGGAATGAGAGCCACGGGGCAGGTGCTGCTGCAAGCATAGTGTCACTTGGGATCTGTATGGATACACTGATACAGCTAGACGAGTGAGGAAAATAAATCAGTTTAGCACAGTGGATTTGGAGTCTGAAATCCAGCTCAGCTCTAATCAATGGGCGCATCTCTGCCCAGCACCAGCCGGGTCTGCTGGGAAAGCAGAAAAGAGCAGCCCCCTTAGTTTAGCTACTAGAACCAGCACGAAGCTGTCCTGCTCCAACAGAGGTCACCAGAGCTTGCATAAACACACAAACTCGTGAATCGCGGCATGCAGCGCTGTCTCAAGTGTGCTGTAAAGCATGGATTAAAGACCCTATGAAGAAAAAACAAGCCCACTAGTGCATTTCCTCTTCAGACTTTGCAAGTGCAAAACTGGGGTCATCTCTGTCTCTGGAGGAGGCTGCAATGTAAGAAATGCATGGAAGCTCTCAGAAGAGATTTTAATTCACTCCATCACACATTACTGTATCTTATAAAGCAGTGACGCTCCACCTTTCCAGATGACTGTACCCCTTTCAGGAGTCTGATTTGTCCTGCACACCCCCAAGTTTCACCTCATTTAAAAAGTACATGCTTACAAAAATCAGACAAAAATACAGAAGTGTCACAAGCACACTAGTAGTGAAAAATTGCTTACTTTCTCATTTTATCAGATTATAAAATAAATCAAATGGAATATAAATATTGTACTTACATTTCAGTATATAGTGCAGTATAAACAAGTAATTGTCTGTGTGAAATTTTAGTTTGTTCTGACTTCGCAAGTGCATTTTAAGTAGCCTATTTAAAAACTAAATGAGTTGATGTACCCCCTGGAAGATTTCTGGGTACCCCTGGTTGAGAACCGCCGTTGTAAAGCCTTTGCTTTCATGCATTTCTCGAGAAGTGAAAAAGCAAATGACAAAACAGGCATTAGCAAGAAAAATATGTAAATGCAGATTAACGGTGGCATAATTTACTCTGCATTAATTACGGTTAATTTCAGATCATCATTTGACTAAAGTGACAATAGATTTATCTTTTCAAGAGAAAAAAAAACCCTGCTGGTTGCTGTGGGCTGGGGAAGCAATTCTAGTAACTAATTGCCAGGCCAGTATTTTTAGACAGAAATAATTGTATATTCCAGACTACACCTGACATACTAGGTTTTGTTACTGCTACTGAAACCTCTGTGGTGTCACAGGAGACTTGTTTGCAGCTCATCAATGGACTCAAAAATGCCGGAGGCCAAAACCATTAGCCCCACATACCAGTGCAAGGAGCATTTCCCTTAAAAACCAGGCTAAAGTAACACATGGTGTCCAGAATCCAGATCAGCATACAGTATCTTGCACTGAAGATCGCAGAGGCCCTGCCTAGGGGGCTGGCTGCCCATTGCAGGGCACACCTTACACACACAGCAGATAGGCTGGGAGTGCCTAACACCCTCCCCCCTCCACACCCCACCCTCCCAGTCATACCCCAGTTACTGCCTGTGGATAGCAAATAACTAGATAGCAGAAATATTGCAAAGCTACAGAGATACTATCATCCCAGAAATCCACCTTTCCCTGGAACACAGGTGGGAGATCTTGGATCCATGACCCAAAACAGCCAGTTCTGAGGAAAGGCCCAGGGATCATGAACGGCGAGGAAAAGGACGAGTACTGTGCGAGTCGCATTATTCAGTGGGGAGAGACTATTTCTCTCATGCAAGACCCTGATCCCCTCTAAGGCTTACCACGGCAGGGCTGCTCACAGCAGAGCCCACATAGTCCATTCAGCCACACACGGGGGGATGCGCTAACCCCATTGCTTTCAGTATAGCAGCTGCACTCTATCTGGCTCTACCCAGCGCTCCTCTGACAGCAGGTGCATTCCACCCCACGGCAAGTGCTTCATACCAGGCAGCCAAGGGGCTAAGCCCCCTGGGGTGCTGTTATATGAGCGGGTTAGCACGGCCAGGCCCAAGTCCTGGAACAACAATGCCAAGTGCCAGCTCCGGAAGCCGACCCGTTTATCCCTGGCAGAGATCACAGCGCCAGCTGCCCTCCTGTTGGAGGACAGACACTTCTAGCCCACCCCCTACATTACAGAGTCCAGGCTGAGCTAGCAGAGAGGGGCTGGGGGGGTTGTTATTTCTGATGTTAGTTCAGCTGCTTAGGAACTGGGGTTTAAAAAAATCCTTTATATTTGTACAGCTGCCGGGGTAGGCGGGGGGCACGGGGAGGGGGCATGAAGTTTGATTGGATTTCTCTCGCCCCCAGCAAGTGGAGAGAAAATAGCAACATTCAACACTGGAAAAGAGAGGAGAGACTTGGTTCAATATTTAAAGAGTTCAGGGACACTCCAGAAGGGGCATTCGGTTTCAGCTCCTCCGGTTTGAGAGCTGGGATCCGCCGGGGAGGTGATTTCACGAGAATAAGCTATCGCCAAACACTGGGAAATGGTTTTTAAATAGAGTCACAGATTCCAAGGCCAGAAGGGACCAGTGTGATCATCCAGTCTGACCTCCGGCATAACACAGGGAAGAGAGCAGCCCCTTAATGATTCTTACAGCAGAGCTCGAAAACCCTTGGTTTAAAAATAGTCAGTGATGGAGACTAGACA
Organism: Mesoclemmys tuberculata; assembly: GCA_007922155.1. Lineage (NCBI taxonomy): Eukaryota > Metazoa > Chordata > Testudines > Chelidae > Mesoclemmys > Mesoclemmys tuberculata. The sequence continues at coordinate 2,636,674 of ML675696.1, read as the reverse complement.
GAGGGCCACATTCATCTAAGGGAACAACAAGGCTGGTGGCGAAGCACAAGAGTGCAGGGCAAATTCATCAGGGCCTCTGCACCCAGAGGGGGGGTGGATTCAAGCCATGGGTTCGGGACACGACAGGATGAAACAGACGGGCTCAGTCTGACATAGAGACTGCGCAGCCAGAGGGATGGCAGAGCTGCGTGGGAGGGGAGAGGGACCTGGGACTGGACTAGCAGGGGTGTTGCAGGGCAAGCCTGAGTGCCATCAGCAAAGCAGCCAGGGAGCTCATGACAGGATTCACAGCTGTCCAAAAAGCCGGGGACTGGAGCAGCAGAGGGGGCTGTGCGTGAGGAGCGACGTACGTTGGCAGGGCTGTGTGGGAACCCGTCCCTCTCGCCCTGATATTGTCTTCCCCATCTCCCCTTTCTTTACATTCCCCTTCCCTGTCCAGATCAACCCTCGCCTCGAGTCCTCCAAAGATTCTGGCTGCCCTCCTGTTGAACCTGTCCTCGTTGGCGTTGAGCAGACAGCAAGGCCGTGCCCAGCATTCCAGGTGTGGGCTCGACACAGATAAAGATTGGTTGGGAACTCACCAGTGCCAGCTGCAAAGGGCAGCCGCTCCCCTCCCAAGGAGCGAGAGGGGTTCTCAATTCCCACGGGTTTGCCGCTTTGCCAAGGAAAAAGCCACACGCTACGTCCAACCTTCCTGATGGGAGAGTAAGGCCCAGATCCTCAATGATTAGCAGGGGCCCACCTCCCATGAGATACCTTTGAGGATCTGGGCCTGAATCTCCAAAGGGAGAGACATTAAACCCACCCTTTATACTTCTTCTAACCACGAAGGACACATGCCAGCTTTCTAGTAATTGGTTCCCAATGGAACTCTTCCTTTATTACCTGCCGGCCAGGTTCCTAGATCAGCCATGCAGGAAGGAGATTTGCATAACAGGTCCCAAAACAAAAACAGGATCATTGAGCTGCCAAACAGCAAGCTCCTGTATCGTGCAGGAGTAGCTGGGATGGAAGGGAGAGATCTGGGGTCGCACATACCGCCTGCTCCCACGAGGGGCCTACAGCAGCCTGGGGAAGGATGGCCTGATGCTGAGGCTTTGAACTTGGTTGGGATCACAGCCCGGCCAGGCGCTCCTTTTGAAACCGCGGAGGAGCCACAGAAAGCCAGATTTTCAAGTGCTCGGCACCTGCAATTAAGGCCAGATTTTCAGAAAAGCTAAGCACCCAACAGCTCTTCTGAAGAGAAAAAGCAAATGACAAGAGACAGAGGGGGAGCCGTGTTAGTCTGTAGACAGCAGAAACAACGAAAGTTCTGTAGCACTTTAAAGACTAACAAATTTAATTTCTACAGGCATAAGCTTTCGTGGGCTTTAAAGCGCTACGGGACTCTTTTTTTTTTTTTTTTGAAGAGATGGTTCTCAACCTGTGTTCCTCATCTGTGAAACCAGGATAACAAGCCTTCCCTACTTCCTTGGAAACAATCACACACAGTAACAGAAAGCAACCTGCAAATACCAAAGTGCTGCGTGTTACATAAGAAACTCTCAGATTCCCAGAGAGGTTGGGAGGAGACCAGAGATTTGCATCACTTTGTTTTTGCTCCTTGGAGGAAAAATTTCCTTTGCTCACAGGACAAAAAATGGCAAATTTCATAGGTCAGCCCCAAAACGGGGCCAGTGAAATATGTTTACGATCAACATATCAAGGGGGCGAAAGGTTACAGCACAAATCTAAAGAAAAAGTTCCACTCACTTTTGGGTTTGTTAGGCATTGTGCTATGGAGAATTCCAACAATTAAGAGGGGGAGTTCTTGTCAAGCAAGTTTCAATAACATCAATGTAATCTTTCCGACAGGCACCTTAGCCATTTTCACTGAGCTTTAGTGTACTGTAGAACAAATACAGTAGCTCTATCAGTGGCTGTGAAACTGAAGTTACCAGAAGAACCACATCTGTGCCAAGAGGAAAAGAATAACGTATATAAAACCTAAATGTGTTGCCAACACAAATCCCTCAGCTGACACCTAGAAACTTGAACTAGTTATCTCAGGCTTCTTAAGCTCGTTTCCCATCTACAAGTACAACGCAAAGGAAATTGATGGCAACAGGGATCACTTCTACAGACATTCAACCTTGAGGTCCACACTGGACTGACTCTCATCCCCCAGACCAGGATTTAGCCATAGGTGACAAATCTGAAAATACTCACACCCCAGCATGGGACGCAAGCGTCTGAAGACTCCAAGAACATCCTGAACTCGCCTAGAATCTTGAAGGTCCACCATATCTGCAGAAAGACGCCTTCACACTGCCAGCAAAAAGTAAAGGGCCCTTATTGCAGATAAGCATCATATCCCAGTCTGCTTCCAAACCTCAATCTCCCTAACGTGGAACCTTCCCCTAATTATTTCATCGCTATTAACTATTGGGGTACGTCTACACTTGGAGCTGGGGCTGTGAAGAAATAAAAAAAGGATGACGCAGAAAACACACCTTCTGGAACTTTTACTGTCGAAAAGGTTTTGTTCGGCTGAGTTCATTTTGCTGCGAAGATACAGTTTCTCCAGTTTTATACCCCTGCATTTGGCATATTCAGGCCTTACTTGAAGGCCTGGCATGCTAAGACAGCTGCAACAATAATCAATCTGGAAGGCGTCCCATGCTTGCCTGCTGCGCAACAGTCACGTTTCCCTTCACTCCATCAGACCAAACCCATTTCCTGACTTTCCCTGAGCTTAGCAATGTCTTCAGGTTGGCGTCACCCTGGTGACGTCAACGGAACAATTTAGATCAGTCGGGGTCTGGGCCCTTGGATTCCAAGCGATGATCACAGAAAGTTAAGCACTGGCAGAAAGGCTGAAATTCAACCCAGCAATCCAAAAGAATCCTTAAGCCCTAATTGATGAAAACGGTTTAAAAGGAAAATAAAGTTACTGTTTCTGGAACCTAGTTTACCTCCATTTTGCTAGACAATGTTGGGACCTCGTCTTTACTAGCAGCCGTGTGTAATAAACTCATGACATCCATAGATTAGAAACAAAGAGCTGACGAGAGGACTCTGGATTGTTCTTTTTTCAGTTATTATAAGCAATTCTCTAACAGTGAACTTGTAAATACAGGGACTCTTCGTTGTAAACAAAAACGATGACACCAGTACGCACGACCAGGCTGTTAGTTAGCAAATGCCCTTGTTTCCAGGCCAGCTTAGTCTGCAGAGAGTTATTGACCTGCTTGCAAAAGAGCAACCCGTGGATTGCAGCATGAAGATGATGAGGGATGCAGCTTGGAGAGGTGCAGCTTGGAGGGAAATGCAGCCTATGTCCCAATCCCACTGATCTTACCACTCAGCCGTGGGCACCTTCCACGTTTAGAAACAAGACTGTGCCTAAGACACCCTCCCTCAGCCTAGCTGACAAGGTTGGGTTTTCTCCCCACTTTGTGCATGGAGAAACTGAGGCACAGGTTCCTGGGGCAGCATGGGCACTGGGCAGCCTGCAACCTCCACTCTCACAGGTCTCCTTCCACTCACTGACGCCCGACTCCAGGCCAAGGAAAGCGCTGGCTCAAGGACTGTGCCAATGGGGAGAACGCCGTGGGAAGCCAGGAGGGGAAGCGGTAGGCTAGCAACATGACACACCTGTGGGAGTTCAGTCTTGGGGGCACTAGCCTGCTGTCAATTTCACCTGCTAAAATGAAGACAACACACCCGTTGGGACACTGGCCTCAACCCTGAAAGCCACGACGCTGCACGGCACACAATCCCCCGAGCCATCCAGTTTCTCTGAATTACTCCATTTCCTACTTAGTGGTGTTGGCCCTTCTGATCGCCAGTGTCCAGTTCTGAGAGCATCATTCTTGTGCTGAGCCATGCAAGACTACAGACACCTACCTGCTAAGTTAGCTTCCCGGTGGAAGAGAATCAGCAGCGTGGAGTATGGGCATATTCTAAGTGTAACTTGCCTTATTTACACCCATCCAGCTAGCCCTGGAATGAAATGGTCAAAGGACGCAGGGCAATCCCATCTGCTGGGAATCACAACGTAATACCAATGCCTTGTTCCCTGGAGGCAGCTCTGCCCCAAAGATTTACTCTAATCACAGCTTGAGGCAGAGTGGAAACTCTCCCACCGGTCTACACAGCTCTGTCTACACAGAAACGCACATAACTAAAAACTAAACAAAGCATGTCTTCCCAGGACTGAACATTTGCTCACACCCTAAGAACTTGAGGGACTATAACAGTGCCACCTGGTGATGCCAGCCATAACTACTAATGACAATATCTCACACGTCTTTATGCCATGTAAGCACCACAAAGCGGTTTACAGCTATTGATTAGAGAGAGAGGCCCTAACTAGAATCTGGACCTTCCCTAAATGATCTTAGGAGAAATTCAGATATAGATCTGAACCTCACGGCTCATGAATTCAGATGTAAAATTGCCCAGTGACGTACAGCGTTCTCTATACTGCTCCTCTCCAGCAGGCCAGGAGTACAGCTGGCTTCTCACTGTCTTTGGCATGCACACACACAGTAGCTGTCACCCCATGCAGTGCAAAGGTCACACGGCGAGCCTGGTGAACATTTTCCTTGCCGGCTGTAAAGGGTCTATACAGTGGTCAGTCAATCGGTGCGTGTGTTCCATAAAGACACTGAGAAGCAGTTTGCCCAGCCCATGTAACTATAATCTACGTGTTATCACACAGTAACGTCAGCATGCGAGAACAAACAGCCATCGGACAATGTATTTAGCAGGGATCGGCACGGCTGTGTAAATGACATGAGTCCTTAAAAATGTGGTCCAAGCAGCATGTGTCAACTAAAAACCAGCCCCATGACGAGTTTTCACACGCGCCCTGATAAGCCAAACAGTACCTGAACGCAATAATCGTTTCAAGGGAGGGGGACCTGAGAGGGTGGGGACAGTGGAGAAGCCACGGCTGAGTTATGAAGATCAGCCTGAAAGGAGTGCAGGTATAAACTTTATACTACCCCACTAAGTGCCCACGCTTCACCCACCACGGGAGTGCAATCTCCTCCACAGCGAATTACCGCAGCTCTTGGGTATGTGACCCAGAGCAGCTCAGGGCAGGGAGCGAAGGAGAAAACCATTCCCACTTGCTACTTCTCTTAGTTTCCCTGCAGTTTCAAGTGGGAATTTGACCAGGAGCCCCAGGGCAAGCCTCCCCATCACTCACAAAACATGCTACTGGATCCTTAACGTCCGAGGTAGTCAAGGCCTGAATGTTACGTTTAATTTTAAAGGGCCTCCTATGGGAAACTGGGAGTAAAGGGGTGAAAACAGTTGGACCCCATACACCTCATCCAGCAAGCTCCTTTAATCTGTCACTAGCTGCTGGTAAGCACATTTGGAGTAATCAATCTCTGGGACATCAGGTTCTAATCTATTCAGTTCTTATACCATGCCCATCATGCTGGCATCTGGATGCCTGTACCCAGACCCTGCTGCCAAGAGAGGTTGCTAGAGAGATCTTGTACATCACCCTGCACTAGATGCATTAGGAGGCATTGCCTCTCCTGCACAGAGACTCCAGCCAAGCAACAGGTTCTCGGGGTATTTTTATGGACACACTAAGCTGACAGGTTTCTGGCCCTGCTCTGAAATGCTGCTTTCCCCTGCATGGCCCCAACCTCACCCTCTGCTGAGCAGGTCTGCATCTCCAGGAACTACGTCAGGGACCAGAGAGAGAAAAGCACAGAAACCTCTCTCTATTTCAGAGGGGATGCCAGCCGCCTCCTTGAGGTGCATTACAGGGGCACCCTGTCTCACTCAGTGCTGGAGGCACCTCCCACTTGGAACCCCAGCTTCCACCTTCTCCTTCGAAACTTACGATGCCTCCAGAAGCAACATACAAAGGGAGAAGTTGGGTAAATGAAACACAATCATGCAGAAACCAGAGGGGATGGATGGACACACAAATGTACGCGCACATATACAGACAGGAACTGTTGATGGAGAGCCAAAGTCCACAAAGCAATGCCAACACTGAGGTAAGACAGCAACAAGGAGGGCATATAATATTTCCCTGCAGTACCACCCATTCCTACAAAGACTTTTGGCACCAACCAGCCAGCTACACCAATGCCTGCAGAAAACGCCCAAGAAGAAGTTGACTGGCAAATAATTCGGCAAGCCAATGCTGTCCTTTCAATACAACACTGAGCCACCAGAAGGGCTGTGGGAGAGCCTTCCCCTTTCTACACCTCATTTCAGGCTGCTTCTTCTGACAAAACTACTCATGGGACCCCCGAAATCAACCACACGTGGCTCATAAAACTATGTCACACTGGAATGTAGCATCTCACCATTACACTGTGACTTTGCGACACTAGGCGGAGTCTGCCACAAGACTGCAGCATTCCTCATTCCTCTGGGCACCCTGGGCTCTGAACAGCTAGTGATCTCACTCGTGCTTCAGCATCCATTCATATCAGCCCAACACGAAGGCCCTCCCAGGCTAAACGGCGGGTCCCCGTTCCTTTGCAGGTCCAAGGGGCATCCTTAACGTGACAGGGTGGGAGGCAGCTATTTGGGGCTTAAGAGACCAGCTGGCTCAGCTGCTGCAAAAGGTAGCATACAAGGTCATTCTCTGGGACTGGCATGAATCCCAATATGACCAAGTTAAGCTCCCAAGGAGCCAAGCTCAGTTAGATCAACATCACTGCCAACACAAAGCCTCTGATTTAAAGCCCTGACTCACAGGATTCCTTAATGAGGCTAAACACTCCCACAAGCCAGCATAATGGCCTGCTAAGGCACTTAACTCCATGGCCCGGCTGCTCTCCAGGGCCTGGTGCGAACACATGATCTTGGCACCGTTTTGCTGGGGCCCCATGGGAAAAGCACAACTCGGAGGACAACCCCATGGGGGGCAGGGGAGCAGGAGCACAGTAAGAGGTTAGGAAACGGCTGGATCTGGCTATTTTGTCATGTCAGGGCTACTAAACTGCTCTGTGGATTACTACTACTCCTTAGCCCTTACGCTTCCTGGCATCGGATGTCTTCAGTGCATGTACAGCCACTAACCGTCCAACACCCGGTATGTAAGGAAATACAGGCACAAGCCATTTTCACAAGATCGCACGGAGTCAGTGGCAACCAGATTCCATTTTGCACAGTGCTGTGTGCTCCTGGGTAGGGTAGGGTGCCTGGTCTGGTGTCTGGTCACCTTACACATAAGGCTCCCGTGATGTGCCTCCATGGCTCAGCCAGAAGAGAGTCCATGGTGCACCACAGTCCAGACGGGAAACCAGGCCCCCAGGAGAATGGGAGCATGAGGCATCACAGCAAATCAGGCTAACCATCAATTAATTTGACATTCACTGGAAACAAAAGAGTGTGTGTAGGTGGGTGAGTGCACGCACGTATGCGCACGAGTGTGTGAGAGAGAAATACATGTTTTCCCCTCCACAGAAATATTAAATGTTGCCAAAACCACGTTTTCTATTATAAAAAAGGAAGAAGAAACAGGTCTAGGTCTACCACAGCATCCACACACCCCACTAGGAAAGCCAGTCCACACAGGTTTGGTGCCTTCCAGAACTGGCACACACAGGCAGCGACTAATTAGCTGTGGGGAGATTTGTTTTAGAAGCCATGGTGTGCACAGACCCCCTGGAATTATAGATGACAAAATGGCCTAAAGGATTTTTGCGCCTCTTCAACACCACTAGCATTTTATCAATCGTCCAGTGGTTTATAGGGAGAGCGGGACCCTGGAACAGTTATTAACGGACCACTCAATGTCCTGACCTCTGAGGCCATAAAACAATGAGAACATTCCCTCCTCCGGTATCATTGCTGAGTGTTAGCTTGTTTCGTTGCCATGTATATAAAGCGAGGAATAACTTCAACTACCAGCCTCACACAAGACATCCAGAGTACACCTCTCGGCTGGGGGGAACGGGGTGTAACCGCTCTGCTGGCTCAGGCGGTGGAGCAGTTCCCCTAGGTCAGCAGGTAGGAGGGGTCTTTTGGAAGCAGAAAGCTGCATGTTCTCTTCCTGGTGCTGCATGGGGGAAACCACAACTTGATGGTGACCACGACTAAACCAGCAACTCTGATGCTATGGCCTGCAGCCCGCTACCTCCCGTCGAGATCTCACAAGTTAAGGGCGTTGGGTCTGGCTAGTATTAGAATGGAAAGTTTCCTTGAGATCTAAGAGCTTGGTTGTTGGGCAGCACCACCTTAAAGATGCCTTGGAACCATCAGGTGCTCTGGGAAGTGATGCTCGGGTTTCGCCGAGCCAGTGCCATGGCACCGGAAGACACTCAGCACCCGGCTTTCTGACGCCCCACGACAGAGCAGTCCCGTCAGCGTGTCCTGGGGCAAGTAATTAAATTGCACACCCCTCTGCCTCCCACAGTAAAGGCTTTCTTCTTCAGCTCCTCTCCTGAACTGTGGTGCAGAGCTGAGTGCAGTTGAACAGCTGCGACGTCCCACTCCAGACATGGCCACATTTCACTGGCGGATGAAGTGATTTCGGGGGCGGGGGCCGTTGGGCACCATGCCTCTTGGACATGCAGCCCAACACTCGCATCGCAGGGGCATTGTGTGCTACGGTGGCTTTGATCCAAATCTGGACCGCTCAGCGGCTGGAACTGACCCCACGTAGCTCAAGCCAGGCTACCTCTGGGTGGCAGCACCGCACAGAACGGCCTTTGTGGCACCCACCACGGCCCGACTCCCAGTGCATCACGCCCAGCGCAGCTTGCTCCTAGCTGCCTCACTCTGCTCCCACTCTGTGGGAATTCTCCCCTAACCTGACCCAGTTTTTGCTGGGCTGCGGAGGGAAGGCGCCACGGAGGGAGAGAAAATCCCTCCCTGTATTTTAGATAAACACAGACAGAGACGCAGGTGGCAAAGTCCATCCTTAGAGTTACGGAGAAGTCTATGAAAGAAGAGGACACTGACTCCTAGGAATTATTGCACTGCTCTGATTCTTGCTTTAATTAAGAGCAGAGCATTCATCTTACATACAGTGCAAATCCCAGCCGCCACCGTGGAAAATTCCGCTCCCCGCTTCCCATCCTTCCCTTGGTACCATTGCTTAGTCAGACATAACCCGCCCGCTGTGGTATAGCAAGGGCAGAGGGCAGTAGGAAAGTTCTGGAAGGATGCTACGTAGGTGGTAGAATAAGCCGGGCTTTATTCCCTATAGACTAGCCAGAGTCAATAGAAGGTAATTAGTGTCAGCTGACACCAATTAGGGCCCCTCCCAGGTGCCTAATAAAACCCTCTACTCCTGAGAGACAGTGTGGAGTGGAAATAGTAGGTGTGTGATAAGCAGAGGAGTGTGTGAAGTGGAGGAGAACAGAACGGAGTACAGCGGTGTGTGGAGTCGTGGAGGAGAACAGAACGGAGTACGGCGGTGTGTGGAGTCGTGGATGGAGAACAGAACAGAGTACGGCGGTGTGTGGAGTCGTGGAGGAGAACAGAACAGAGTACGGC
>ML675696.1:2590324-2627193 GCA_007922155.1 Mesoclemmys tuberculata | reverse complement strand
GTGTGTGGAGTCGTGGAGGAGAACAGAACAGAGTACGGCGGTGTGTGGAGAAGTGGAGGAGAACAGAACGGAGTACGGTGGTGTGTGGAGTCATAGTGGAGAACAGAACGGAGTACGGTGGTGTGTGGAGTCATAGTGGAGAACAGAATGGTGTACAGTGTGTGTGGGAGAGAGGTGGAGTCCTGAAGAAGGTACTGGGCTCAAGAAGCCAGAAAGACAGAGGGGGGAGAGTGGCCCAGGGGAAAAGCCTGCAGCTGCCAGTAAGGTGCCAGCAGCACATAGCTGCTACTCAGAGGTCCCCTGGGCTGGGACCCAGAGGAGCGGGCAGGTCCGGATCCTTACCCCCCTCCCTGGAAAGACGGGGTAAGCAGCGACACCCTGGCCCACTGCGAGAAGCAAAAGTGCGAAACCCACTAGGGAGAAGCCAGCCGTTTGCCACACCGCAGACCAAAAGGTGTCTTCTCCTGTTATCTTCTATCCATTCCAGGCTCCCCCCTCAGGGCCATTGACCGATCTGTCACTCCAAATCCCCTCCCACGTGCGCCGCGTTATCGCTACGCCACCAGTGGCAGTGCTCAGCGAGGCAACGCTTCCTCTGGGTGGTGAAATGGAAACCAGGTACATTTCCTTATGGAAAGATCCGATGCATTCTCCTTCCTCAACCAACTCCGAGCATGGGCACCCCACCCCCAGCCCTGCACTTCAGAAGCCTGGACCAGCCCCCTCAGGGCTCCCATTTCAGCATGCTCCATCTGGGGTCACATCCACCCCAGAGACCTGGAGGACTGTAATCCCATCAACCTGGCCAGCTGGCAGGCTGCACTGAACACCCTGACAGATTTCCAGGGACAGCCACTTCAAAAACGGACGATCCCCGGAAACCCTGGCCAGGTGGCAATGCTATGTTCCTGGCTAGGCCACTGCCGCGGCCCTGAAAGACCCACCTCCCTGAAATCTACCATCCCACCAAGCAAGGGGTTCAGTGTGGCAGATGCAGGGAGGGCCCCAGTTCTCCACTCTCCACGGGAAAAGATTCAAGCTGACTCAACAGTTGCACAACCGCGGAGTGAGAGAACATGGGAGACAGCCAGAGCCGCAGGTCGGGAGCACGCGGCCTGCTCAGCAAGGCCTGCCCCTGTGTGTGTCGGAGGCCCCTCTGGGAACCTCAGCGGAAGGGCGGCTCGCTGACCCTGAGCCAGTCCACCTGGTGGTCCCTGGCTCGCTGCCGGGAGGCAGGGAGGGGAACGCAGCCACGTGCCGCTGGCCAGAGACACCAAGAATCCCGGATAGGGGGCAAGGAAGGAGGCACGGCCTGGCGGTGCGTGAAGGGCCGCCTGCTTGCAGCCCCACTGCGATCACAGCTGGTGCAGCACGAAACAGCTCAGTCAGTCCCCTCCCAACGGGTGCTCGGGAGTTCACTGCACCATTACCAGCCCCTCCTACTCCTTCCCCCGTTTACCATCTCCACCGGTTGGCTCCTCTGCCGAGCTTGCCAGCTCTTTGGGGCAGGGGCCGACGCTTTCATTCCCTGCGTACAGTGCCTAGCGCAATGGGATGCTATCCTGCCTGTGGTCTCTCAGCACTTCTGCAATACACCTGGAAGTAACGGTCAATATGGCCCCCTACCTGTTTGCTCAGCTCTCTCCTTAGGGAAGGCCAGCACCCGAAGGGCTAAGAAGATGACGGCCAGTGGTTCTCTTGATGAAAAGTTCTCCTAAATTCCTGAGAACTGCAAGTTCCTGCAGAAGGGGAACCCTGAGGGCGGCTCACACAGAAATCACGGGATACGTAAGCACCATGAATCCTTTAAAGTACAGGAGCACAGATAGTGAGATACAAGAGCCAGGCAGGAAGCGACAAGGGAGTCCAGCGGGCAGAGCGATTCCCTTGTGATGCTCAGAGCTGCCGGGCTTAGAAGAACAAGGACAGCTCTGAGGGACGCCACTGACCTCTGTCACGACAGACGGGTCACTCGCTCGCCTGTCACACGGTACGGGAGGGCGGGAAACTGCGGAAAGGCTCCCACAACTTGTGCAAGGACAGGATTTCACTGCATGCCGCCATGGAGCGCTACTGAGAGTCCCCGCCAGCGGGCAAGGGGCGCCTCACAGGACAGGTTTCCTTTCCCTTCCCTGGCACCCACTCGAGTCCAGCATGGATCTAGTGCCAGCCTTGCCCCAGACTGGCGACTGGTCAGCGTGGGCAGTCTCACTCCCATTGGTAGTGGACAAGCATCCATGTCAAAGACCCCCCCGCAGCCAACCCCTCAATGGCCATCTCAGCAGAGGTCCCCGTCTGTGTGCAAAGAACCTCTGTTACCAGGCTGCTCTCCTCCTTCCCTCCCGCCTCAGGGCCATGCAGCACGCGGCACGCCCTGAGCACCGTGGCCTCCTTGGGGGGCAGAGGAGCATCACTCCCATCGGCAGATGGGGGCGTGGGGATCAGAGTTGGCAAGCACAGTGGGAACAGACCCCGGGGTCCGATGCCTTGGCGCCTCCCATGACCAGCAGATCCTGCCCCAGGGTCTGCAGAGATGGAGCACGAGAGCGTGGCTCTGAAATGAGCTCAGGCCGGTAGCCTGGAGGCCAGCGCTTCCTCCTGCACACGGGCTCCTGGACGGCTGCCCTGCTGGTGCTGACATCCTTAGTGTTCTGCTCGTCCGCTGTGAGGTTTAGCTGCACTGTCCACCCCAGCGTCTCTGCCACTTGCAGAGATCAGCGTTGCTACCCCCGGTCATGGCTTGAATGGGCAGCGCAGAGGGCACTAGACTGGGAATCAGGAGACGTTAGTGCTTTCCCTGCTCTGCCATGGCCCTGCCTCTCTCCCACCCTTTGTCAGTGGGAGGGACATGTCAAAGGGCCACCATCCCTGTTCTGAGACTTACCGCATATAATGCGCTAGAGAGAGCAAGTTCTGTGGCCCTAGGGCACTGCACATGGTAACCAGATGTTACATGCAGCTGTATGTTGCCCTCTCAAGGTATCACATGAGGTGTCTGCAGGAGGAGCATGGAGGGGACCACAGCCGGAGTGGATGGCCAGAGAAATTCTGCACCTTTACCCAACCCAGCCCAGCCTCCGCGCTGCAACATCACCCCCCTTTGATGTACCCAGTCGTGAAAGCAGGGCTCTCAGGGAGACTGCACATCTGCAAGGAGTAGGCGGATGTTACTAGAAAGAGCGGAAGAGCCAAAGTTTGACGTCTCGTTTTCCCCACCTGTGTGTGTGGATATGCACTTTCTCCAAGACCCACAAAAACGGTCCCATGATCTTTTCCACAGTCAGCCCTTACAAGGGACACTACAAACTGCAGCACTAGAGGGCCCCCCCACCCCCGTCCAACCACCTCACAAATGACCCAAACACAAGCCATAGGTGCTGCCAAAGTCACAAGCGGGCCTACAAACACACAAACCAGAGCCTATCGGCACGGAAAGACAGAGAAATGGCAGCACACAATTACTTCACTTTCCGGTATCAATGACTTCTTAAAAAAGGGGACAAAAACCATCTCTGCAGATGTTAACGCTGGGGCTGTGCACAGCAAGAGTTCATGCCCCCTTGGGAGCAAGCTTCAAAGCGAGCAAGAGGAACCCACCCGTTTACAGCTGCACGTGGCCATGTGCCATTGACAAAAAGCCAGTGGAAGCACCACAGCTGCATGGCTCGGCCTCTACCAAAGGGTTCTCACCAGGAGTCTTTAAACAGGCGGCGTCAAGGCAATAACAAAAGCTACTTGAATCAAACAACATTTACGGGATTCTTTTTGTAATTTTCAACCGCTCCGAGAGCAGCTCAGCAAGGCAAAGACCACCCAGGAGGACGCCAAGTGGAGCACCAGACAATGCAGATCATCCCTCCCACACCACCAGCCACATACAGAAACCAGAACGACACGCAAGCGACAGGGTGCAGCAGCCCAGGAGCAGGGAGACTTGTTTAGGGATTCACACGCATCACCCCAAACTCTTTACAGACATCAAAGCCTCAACACCCCTCGGGAATAGTTCTCTTCATTTACAAACTGCCCCACAGGAAGGTCAACGAACTTGCCCAAGGTCACACAACAACTTAGAATGTAAGATTGTTGGAGAAGGAAGGGACTATCTTTTTGCTTTGTGTTTACACAGCGCCCAGAGTAATGGAGTCCCCGTCTACAATAGGGTTCCTATGTATTCTGATACAAACAAGATACCTGCTTCAGAGTCCACTACGGTAGCCATTAGATCATCAATGCTTTTTATTTATCTTTTCCATGATCACTCTAGGTTTATAACCATTCAAAAAAAACCTGTTAATATCACCCTAAAGACTGTGACAACCAAAAGAATCTCCAGGTTTGATTTACTTTTCTGTCTTCGTCATTGACTTTTTGCATGTAAATTAAAAATAGGCTGGTTGACTTCCCTTCTGCTCCCGGTTTTATTATTTAAGTCAGTTTCACATTCTAGTTCTCATGCCCTAGCCAAGCTATGCAAAGTTTGGCTTGCAAGCATTGCAGAGGGATGCTTCTTAACTGAAATATTTTCACTGGAATTTTAAAGAGAGAAACAAATAAATGATCCAGAGGTGGATTTCTATTTGTTGGAGCAGAGGTAAAGCAGGGGATTATTCCAAAAATTAAAAATCTAAGGAAATTCTCACTCATGTACATGAGCAGTCTTCATGTTGCTAACCAGCGCAATTACTCCGGCTCTCATTCAAACAAGCATGTAAGCATTCATTTAAGCACCATCACAGTCAATGAAATTTAAACAGAAGCTTACATTTTAAACTTAAATGCCTGGCTGAATCGGGGCCCATTTGAATAGGGATTTACAGAATTGAGCCCTAAATATGGAGATAAATTTGACTCAAAAAGTTTCTTTAGAGTTTTTCCTAATCACTGAAAGCAAGCATTGTTCATTCAGCAATTCAGCTCTGTGTAGTTGCAAAATACCGGAAGAAGAAAGGAAGAGACACATTGCAATGCCTACACCAGGGAAAGAAACAAAGAACTAACATTTCTGCCAGTCCTCTGCCCTTTGGTGCAACCTCATACTCGTACAGGGGCACTGCCTGCATGATTTACTGCAGACTTTAAATTCAACCTATACTGCTTTTGTTCTAATCCAGACAGGAAATGAATGTCCTTTAGATTCCAAAGGGTTCCCCCTGCTTCTGATTTAACTTATTTAAAAATAAATAAAACTAGAACTGTCCCACGCTGTCCAAGAATGCTATACAAAAATTAAAATTGTAGCGATAAAGTGATTAGAACATGCTCTAATGCTTGCAACGGACAAATGAGCAGGATTCTCTGGTTTCCCTCCTGGTTCTGCCACTGCCTCGCTGTGGCCTTGGGTCAGCAACTCAACCACTGTGCCTCAGTTTCCCCACCAATTAAAATGGGAACACCCTTCATCTGCCAGCTGGAGATCGTTGAGAGATTTAATTACAGATTTGCAAAGTGCTTTGAGATCCTCTAATAAAAAGGTTCTAAGGAAGTGCAAATCTGTTTTTTCCATCTGAATGCACAAGGACTACCATATGGGAGACATTAGGAAAAGAATCATAGGCCTGACATCATATTAAAAATAAAATAAAACTGAACAAGCAGAGAGGGCAATCACATTAGAGACAGATCAAAAGCCTGGAAAATAAAGCTCTGAAAGACCAATAGGAACTTCTTGGGAGAAAGTCTGAATGGGATAAAGCCTGTCACTAAAAAAGCAGAGCTTGCGTCATCCTTGTTAAGGCAGGATTATGGGATTTGCAGTTCCAGGAAGAGAGACTGATTTTACAATGTACAGATCAATTGCAGTTTCTAGCCATTCGGGGCCTCTGCTGCTGCCGTAGCACTAGTAACAATCCAGGACTTGCTGTGGTAGAGTGATATGCTGCTATATTTTAACAAGGGTCTCCCTGTAAATTTCACACCTTAGACTGATCTAAAGGCCAGGCCTGTGCACCGAAGGTAGACCTACTTGCCCACCAGGACAGGGACTGCCTGAGGAGTAGATTGGTTTCTTCGCTCTGTTTAAAGGAAAATGCTCTCAAGAATCCACAGAGGGAAAGCAAGAATCCGCGAAAACAACCACGTTCTAGGACACCATGCTAGACGTGCATGCACTTTATACTCAGATGCACTTACTGAGCAGCTGGAGCCAACTGAAATTTGGGAGAGGGAAAGAAAAGGGAACATCAGGGTTTTGCCCATCGCCTGCAGAGGAGATAGTTTTTGAGCGTGTCACAAAGCATGTTCAAGTGTGCTCTGGGAAGTAAGCCACGTCCTCCTCCGGCCCTTGAGCCACCCCATATGGTAAGAGTCTGTGACAGTCACAAGCTAGTGGAGTCACACTTTTGGCTGAAGGGCCAGCAGAAGGCTGTGGACATGCACAGCTTACCTGCATATGCGTCTCCAGAGCCAAGCCGTGGAGGGCCATGTCCAAGGAGGGGTCACCAACTCTACTCCACTAGCACCAATCAGTGCATGAGACGGAGAATGAATAACGAGCCCCATCTCACTGCTAACCTGCTTCCCAGCCCCTCTCGCTGCACACAGCCTTGCCATGCCCTCCCACTGGCAGGGACAGCCCCTTGCTGCCTCCCAACAGGAATTCCCCTCCCCACCTCAGCGCTCCACAGCCATCCCCACCGAAATGTGTCCCCATCACGGGAGAAATGGCCTCAGTTCTTTATCATGCAAGCATTTAGCAGACCTCTCCCCTATACGCTGCCGGGCTATGAACCCGTTTAACGAGAAGAGCCAGCACAGGCACTTAGCTTCTTCAGCCTGAGGCAAGAAACTCAACCTCTGTGCCTTGGTTTCCCCACCTGGGGAGCACTGAGAGATTTAATTACAGATTTGCAAAGTGCTTTGAGATCCTCTAATAAAAAAGTGCTATGGAATTGCTGTTTTTTCCCCTCTGGATGCACAAGTCAGCCATGTGGGAGACATTAGGAGAAGGCTAATAGGCCTGGCATCATACAGTAATTAAAAAAAATAAAACCACAAGCTGAGAGGATAACCACATTAGAGACAGATCAAAGGCCTGGAAAATAAATTTACAAGTAACAACCCTCTGAAAAACCAACAGGGACTTCTTGGGAGAAAGCCTGAATGGGATAAAGCATTGCATGTAACCTGAGCCCTTCATCGAGGCCTGGCATTAGCAGGGGCTATGGGGACATTCACACACACACCCAGATGGTTTAAGGGGACCCAATTATTGTTCAAAATGGCAAAATACAGGGCTAAGTTATCCAATGTCAAGCAGTGGGAGTGACGACAACAGAGTACTGGGACAGTAACCAAACGTTGCCTTTTTAAACTCAAAACCCAATATTTCCCAGGGGTACCAGCCACTGGACTCCTGGGAGGTTGTTTGGTTTTTAAATAGCAACATCCAGGGCCTCAAAAATATCCACTAGCCTCACAGTAACGGGACCCCTGCCTCCATCATTGCCACATAGACAACTCTGGTGATCTTCTGAAAGGCCATGCCTGTCTAAAACATTGGGATGTGCCAGGTACGTTGCGCGGCATGTGGGCTGCCCAGGCATTTTCCAGATTCACACGATGCATTCAGCAGCTGCAAAATAATTAACATGAGAGTGGGTTTACGCTCAATAGGCTGAAGCTATTGGATTCCTCCCAATCAGACCAGAGAGTTTCCAAGAGAGAGGATGCTCTGTCATCCCAAATTCTTGCAGAGCACAGGAGCTTCTTTCCAAGGGGTGTGTACGCTCACCACACACAGTTTCCTCTGCTCAGCAAACATCCTGAGTAGGCCAATCTTTCACTATCTCCAATTCTCCATGTCCCCTCTAGGGGAAGCGGGAGAGATGGGAAACGCAGCTCCAGAGCCAGTGAGTCACAAACATCTCAATAAAAGGGAAAAGGATGAGAAAAGCAAAGTGGGATGCCGCCGCAGTTAAGCAAAAGTTCTCATCCAAAACTTTCTTTTCCTGACCCTCAAAAAATGCAGATTCAGCAACCCCAAACCATTTTGTGAATTCCTGTCAGTTTCACCAAATTTGCACGCTGTGCGAAAAAGACAAAAGTCCCCCAAAGTCCCCGTGTTTGGTTCTGACATTTTCAGAACATAACGTTTTGAGTTTCTGAATCCACTTTTTGTTTGCAAATTTCCCTCAGTTTCATCAAAAACAAACTCGGGGGGGGGAGTGAAAAACACTCCAAATCCAAATGAAATGTTTCATTCAACCCTCCCCCCCTAGATTTTTTTCTTCTTCATTTTTTCAGACTGGTCAGTGGACTGCACAATCTATTTTTCGTTCTGCTCTTCTCTCTGCACCACCCGCTGCATGAAGACCCCCAGCCCACTCCTTCCGAGTTATTAGCAGTGAGCTGCAGTTTTGCTTCAAACCAATCCTGGCTGAGGCGTTCTGCTCGTACACGGCCAAACCCAGACCGCTTCAGGGGAAGAATCACCTCTGAGCCCAGCCAGGCGGTGGCTGGGAGCGCGCGGCCTGCCAGGCACAGCCCTCAGAGAGCTGGCAAGCGACAAGGAGCAAACCGCTCACGTGGAATCTCTCTGCGAGCTGAGCAATAAGTGGGGCTCCCCACTGGGTTTCACTCAGCTGTCTGCCAAAAGGCAGAGCTCTCAAGCGCAAAGCCAGCCCCACCTGGGCTGCTGCCGAGCGCCCCCTCATAATCCGGGGCGGACAGACACGGTACGTCTGCCTCCCACCTGGGTCAGACCCAAGGCTCTGGATGACAACCCAGGAGATGCGCCAGACTGTTTAACTCCTTGTTCACCGAGATCTTTCCTGCCAGAGAAAAGGGAAAAGGTGACAGGATCCAGGGCAGCCAGAAAAAGCACCCTGAGAAGCAGGACACAGCACCCCATTTCCACAGGGCTTCCCCCAACACACGCTCTCCAGCTAATCTGGTTCATGGAGCAATGAGTCCGCCCCTTTCCTGATGGCTTTACACCACGGTATCACAAAAGGAATCTGTGACTGGTGACTGGTCCACGATGCAGCCACCCCCTCGGAACCACTGACCGAGGGTCGGGGTGCACTCTTCATGGCTGGCAATCATTAAATCAAGATTAGGTATTTTTCTAAGAGACCTGCTTTAGCTCAATAGTTTTGAATTCAGGGGAGTTCCCTGGCCTGTGTTACACACAGGACCCTATCAAATTCACAGCTGTGAAAACACATCATGGCCCATGAAAGCTGGTCTCCCCTGTGAAATCTGGTTATTGTATCATATTGAATCGCTGCCTGCAGAGCTGGCGGCCGGAGAGCGGTGGCAATATCGCGACCCCCCTGCAATAGCCTTGCAACTCCATGGCCACAACCTCCTTTGGGTCGGGACCCCCACAATTACAATGAAATTGCAGTGAAATTTCAGATTTAAATCTCTGAAACCAGGACACTTCAGATCTTTAAAATCCAATGACCATGGAATTTACCAAAATGGGCTGTGAATTTGGTAGGTGAACTAGCCATGCAGGAGGTCTGGCCACATGGCAACCATGGCTCTTCGGCCCTTGGAATGAATGAACACCCAACACTTCCAGGCACATTGTGATCAAAGAATTCGGCATTTCATGGTCCTGATTCTGCAATGCCGGATCGTGGCAGCCAGACCTAACAGTCAGAGTCCACTACCTCGAGCCTGCAGTCACAAGACAGGGGTCAGCTGGGCCAGAATAGCAGGAGGTAAGAGCCAGGTAACAAACTGGAGGTCAGAACCACGAATCAGATGCCGGGAGTCAGGAAATCAAGCTGCAGGACCGGGAAGCACAAAACACACAGTCCAGAGCAGGGTGGAGCCCAGTTGGTCAGACCATTTCCTGTGCATGCCAGTGGCCTAAGTGGGGCCAGTGGGCCAAGCAGCTGCTCTGGGACTGCGCCGATAGGACTGCAGGGGCACAGCCTCAAACTCGGCTTCATGGTCCCAGGTGAGCAAGCATCAGCTGGTTGCCAGATGGAGGGATGGTGCCTGCAGACCCGGCTTTGGGACCCCAGCTGATGGCTCCACCTAGCACGCTGGCGTGCACCCAGAGAGTGGGCCCTGGGGGAAGGAGGGTGGGTTTGTTCTTCATCCACGTGACGCCTAGGTTAGGTGTCCCCAGAGGAGGGCTACTTTTCACCCTGCACACGCAGGAGGGCAGTCTGCTGCTAGATGGTAGCCCTCTCTTTGACAAGGTTCAAGGTCACTAGCAGGTCCCATCTACTCTCCAAGGTGCCAGGGGACGAGCACTGTCAGACATGGCTGAGTCTGTCACGCCGATGGGCCCGCTGCAAGGAACAGGGGACGGTGCCATTTTAAAAGGAACTCGGGGGAAGACCCTGGATCAGCCAGTGTCCTCCTGGGGAGGCTGGCGTTGGGACACCATCCCCCTTGGGACGTATGAGAGCAAGACGACATCCGCATTCCCTATTTCCTGACCACTGTCACAAAATCCACCTCCTGGAAGCATCACACCAACTTGGCCACGGGTCTGTGGCCACACTTGCACCGTTTCACCGGCTGCTTGGATTTCCCCCTCCAGCCGTACCTCAGACCCACAAGCGTCCTCCCCAGGAGTCCCACAGGACCTGTGCGCCCACCACAACCTCAGAGAACTCAGTCAAGATCAAGGGCAAATGGCTATTCTCCATGAAGTCCATGGCAAAATTCCACAGAGGGCAATGGAAACAGGGTTGTGTTTGGAACATTCGGACGACAGAGCGTCACAGGCCACGTTGCTACTAGAAGATGCAATCTCTCTCTCTCTATTAGAGACGAACAGCTTAGCCAATTACCACTGTCCTGTATCAGAGCACAGTCAGCTACTCCAGAGTTAGCAAAAACCTCAGCCCCACCGCTGCTGATCAGCACATAACCCACAGGAAGCTATTGTGGGGGGGTGGTAAGTGGGTTTTTGAAAGTATCAGAACCCAGTTCTTGGGAAATGTTGGCTGATAAAAGCTTTTGCACGTGATCTTCAGCCCTAGCGTGCCATAAGGTATCAGAAATCAGTCACATCATTCTGATTATCTTCAACATGAACACAACATGTACAGCGTGCACAAACATCTTGGAAAATTAGCAATGCTGGGGCTAGGAAAAAGGTAACAATTCAGCTGGGTTTCCATGACCCATTGCGATTTGCAGGGTTTGTCAGAACACAGCAGCGTTTAAAGTACCTTACACAACTCCTGCAAAGAACAGTGCAAGAAACAAAAACACTCTCCCTCCTCACTCGGCATTCCGGAGCCAGACAGGAAGGTCTGAGGTTGCAACTGATCTAAAGACAAATTCTGGCGACTTAAAGAACGTCTCTGGATGTCTGTAAGAGGGCCCTGGTTGTCCCAAATGAGCACGGGAGGAGAGAGAGAGAACAGGGTTAAGGATAGCAAAGCACTAACTCCTTGCGATGCTGCATGGAGAATTTCAGAGCAGACTGCAGACGGGGAGTGGCTGGGATGTAATTTTAACAGGAATGGGAAGCTCACTTTAGTGCCACAGAAGGTTAACTCTAATTACATCACCCACCCACCCCATCAGCATTTGAAACAGTGGTTCCCAAACTTTTCTCTGCCATGGCACACCTTGATACCATTGAATTATTTGGAGGCACACCACCGTATCGTCTCCACATGAACTCATGGATATTCCTGAGCCAACTCGGAACTCTTCAAGTAGTTTTTCAAGGAATTCTGTGGCACACCTGCTCAGGCCTGACGGCACGCTGGTGTGCCGTGGCACACAGGTTGGGAAACACTGGTTTAAAAGTTCCTAGCTGCAACGCATGACCAAAAAAGGCAGGCATGATCAAAGCCTCAGAGAAGAGTCATTTTCTTTCGCCAATACTGTAGTTCATTTGTAAACACTGTAATTAAGGGCCCAGGAGACAAGGGCTGAGGAACACTCTACTGAGTTTGGAACAAGCTCACTCCCTTCGAGTCACGGGAAACGCACACGTCAGATCTTCAGTCCTTTCTGGGCATCTCACAGAACCGGCCTATCACACCGGAGCCATTTGGCTGCCTATGAAAAGTGCAGGGCTGGGGACATCTGGAATGCAGAAAACACTGGCGTGATTCTTTGCAAGCTACGCCATCAATGGGGTCAGTCACCCTGTGCAAAGCAAAAAGGCCTCCTTTGTTCTCAGGCTAGTTAAACATGAGCTGCTTGTTCAGGGGGCTTTTAGATGCTTCCATCTTTAATCAACAGGCTCATCCACTTTTACACAGCAGCTATGGCAATAGTTATGAGTTACTGTTTCAAAGGCCTGTTGGTCTCCATCCCTAAGCAAGGAAGAACTTCTGTTTAAGGGCAGCGAAGGATGGGGGCTGCTGCAACCTTAGTTTTGTATCTTATACTTCTCAGAGTCAGTTCCCTTACAAAATTAAAACCCCAAACCAAAACTAGTCATGTGTTGAATAGGTACCTGAAGTTTAAAAAGTGGTTACAGTTTTTCCCTATGATTGAAAAGCTTTGTAATTGGATCCTAAAAAGCCGTAGACTTACTCCGACTGTACTCTGCAGTGGGCTGAACAGGCAAAATTCTGGCCATGCTGGTCTTCCCTAGATAGCAACAAACAATGCTAAAGAAAACCTGCCACACTGCCTAGCAGATGACAGAGCGAATGCTGGGATTCAGCGCAGAATTCATGATCACCAAGGAGATAAACCGGTCGCCTTTGTATAAATGATACACTATTTTATTTCCCAGGCTACATCTAAGAGCAACTGAATAACAGTGGAGCTCAATACACAATGAGTAAGCCTACTACAATCACATATATCCTAAGCAGGGCCACAGGTCTCTGACTTACTATGCTTTGTAACATAATGGCTCCGGGACTTTACGAGTGTGTACACACGGGCATAAATTCTAACAATTGTCAGCAGAATGATTATAAAGATATTTATGAAAAATACAACATATTTCTTGGAATAAAGAGGCAAAATTCTTGAGCAGCCTGGTAAACTGTTAATACAGATCCAGCCAAAGATTGGTAAGGTTCAGGAAAACCAAGATAAGCCAACTTGTTCCAATAAGAACGAAAACCCTGTACTTTTTATTTGCACCATAAAGCCTCCTTTCAATTGTAATCAAATACCTCTTGGTGGCTCTGACTAACAAACTAAAAGTGGAAGCTTCTAAGGCTACAAACATACTGCCTTATTTAATAAACCAGATTGTGTATGACAGCTCTAAATTTTCTTTCTGAACCTAATAATGTTAACTGGAATGGCTTACAAAATAAACAAATCACAAAGAGTTAGACTGCCAATTAGAAAAAGCACAGACGGTTGTGAAATTTTTTATTTTTCCATAAGGCAACCAATACCATCAAGCTCTCCAGCACTGTGAAACTACATACAATCAAAAATGCAACATATGTTAAATCCATGTGCTCAGTTGCCTTTTCTCTTAGAATAAGATTTCCTATAGAATTATAATGTAGTAATGTATAATTCATTTCCTTGAGGGGTGAAAATAGGCACATCCAGGTTTAATCAACAGGTCTGTTTAAATTGTTCATCCTCTTTTATACAAACAATTGCATGATACTATCTTAGGCTTGGTCTACACTTACCTTCCGAATTCAGCAGCAATCGACGGGAGATACGCAAGTGACGTAAAAAACTTGCATATCTGCCGTCGACTTCGCTGCATCTGTTCCGCGCACCGTCCACACTGCGCTGCGCCACTTACGGAGGTGGTTTTCCTACGTCCATTTCTGGATTGACTGAGCGGGTCTACACAGGCCACGCAGTTGATCCAGAGACATCGATCTGACAGTGGCAAATTTGCCACCGTCAGTATAGACGTAGCCTTAGCAAATAGCTTAGAAGCAATGTTTCAAAAGTCCATTGGCCTCCCTTTCTAAGTAAGCACAACCTTTTGTCTGTGTCAAAGTAGGAAGAGGATGAGGGGACGGGAGCAGTTGTTTAAAGGGAAGTAAGTTGCATCCTTAGTTTGTAAGTTACCCAGTATAATACAAGTGTGTCAAGAACAGAGGCATATGTCTGGGCTGTTCCTCTGATAAGGGTCCCTTTGTGTATGTGCATGTGTGCTAGGAATATAGGCAGGAAAACATCTAAGCCACACAAAACAAGCCCCTGAATTCCTCTTTGATCATACTGTCTTCCACTTCTGCTGTGCCTTTTAGTTTCCCCCCAAGACCCTCTGCATTAGGACTTAACACCGCAACACCTCTGTTTGCAGTAATGTCTCATTATTTAATGCTGCAAAGCACCTAGATTTGCAGCCCGTCTAAAAGTAAAATGTTATATAAAACCAGAAATAATTTTTTAGGCCCCCCTGAATGAAAGGCTAGACAAAAACAAAAAGCAAACCAATAAACTTGTTCCTTTGGAGGTACTGCTATAAAATATCTCCAAACACAGAATCCCCCAATGTTTTTGTTAGTCTTATTTTATTTATCATTTCTGAAGACCATTGTATGTGAGGAAATAACGCCTCAAAGTGGGAAAACGTTTCTGTACAACAAACACTTGCCCATGCTAAAGAATGGCTACCTACAAAACTGTTTCACTAACAAAAGATTTCAGTCAATTATCACTATTCCCCTTCAATCCAGGACAGTTCTCATATGCCATGTCCTGTTCCACATGTTAACCTTTTAAAAGTTTATTTGATACAGTTTTTACTCCTATGTTTAGCAAAAGAACATGGAGAAGGCAACCACTTTAAACTGGGGGGGAAGGAGTCAGTAAAGGAGGAGGGCACATTGGGTGTAGGCTGTAGGGCAGTGGTTCCCAACCTTTTTGAGCGAAAGCCCCACTAATTAACAGTAGGTAACACACACGTTCCCCCAACCCGGTCACAAGCACATATAATGATAATCATATCACCACTAAATTCCATAAATAATAATAAATTACTCTTTCCTTCCTTGGCGCAGCTGCCACCGCACCCCCGGTGTGGCCCTCCTCTTATTTTCAGCCCATCAGGGACAGGAAGGGAGGCGATGGGAGCTGGCTGGGAGTGCTCCAGGAACCCACTGGCACAGGGCGGTGGGGGCTGCTCCTCCGCTCTGGCCAGTGTGGGGCTTGAGGCTGCTGCCCCCCGAGCGGTATGGGGCTCAGAGGACTAAAAGACCTCAATATGACTGAAGCCTCACAGCCCCTTTAATCTTTGCTCCTCCCCGAGGTTGGGAACCATTGCTGTAGGGTGAGCTTGGGACTGCTTGTGCAGATAAGGCTGTATGTCCTAATGTGCTTATCTCCGAACTTCACGTAGTCACAAAATGGTGGGGTTTGTCTTTTAAAATTTGTATTTTCTCGATTGCGAAAGCCATCAGTTGTGGATTTTATATCTTGCCCTAAATTTACAAGTCGAGCAGTCTTTGGTTGGGTTTTTTGGTATTCTAGTCAATTCATTCAGGCAAAACGTTCAAACACAAACTAACTATTTTTAAAGAGCTCCTTTAAACACTTAGAAAGCAGTAACATATCTTTTCACTTTTATTATTACTACCCTTCTTTACATAAGGGTTTTGGCAAATAGTGCTGTTCACCAGGAGCTTACTTCTTCATATTTTACATGCTTGTAAACTATTTTTACAGGGTTTTTTCTTACTATACAAGTTATTTAGACAAAAAAAATTACTAAATTATTTAAGTTGTGTCACAAAGATGATAATTAGTTAGTTACAGAAATTAATTTAGCAATTTTCTGTTCTTGGCATATCTTTAGGGTGTAAAAATATGCTCACATTATTTTTAAACTTTATAGTACAGCTTTTAATCAATAAAATTAAATAAAATCTTGTGATTAAAAATTCTTTCAAACTATAAAAGTTGGGGGGTTTTTCCCCAAGAGGTTGTGTTTCTTCAGATAGGATCAGTCTCTCTTTCCCGGAAGCTACTCAATTCTTTCACAAAAGATTTTGCTTCTCCACAATTTACAAACGTTACTTTTGTTTCATTAGACCTAAAACATGAATTTCAGTAATTCTACCTTTAAAAATTTATGTGGCAGCTACCAAGCTGCTGCAGTTTGAAAACTTTACTTGATTTAACAGCTTTTAGCAAAAGTTAGGACCATATCGCTGGTAAAAAAAAAAAAAAAGTGTTATCAGCTCTTTTACCTAAATTAGACTTTAAGTCATTAGAGCAGTTTGATTTGCTTTTGTACCCAGGCAAACCTTTAAAAAGCCCTATTTCTGCAAAATAGGCCTGGGGTTTTTTGTTTCCAAGAAACTATTACTGAGGTATGATATTCCAGCTGTAATAGACGGGGCAGGATGGGAGATAGTGCTGATGGACAGCTGGTGAGGTTACAATGACTTAGCATCATCAAGGGTTCTAGTGGTCTTAACAGATAAAAAACCATTTCTGATTGACTCATGAGACCCCCCCTTTTTGCTGCTTTAAAATTTTCCATCATTTCTTTTTTTTTTTTTTTAAGACTCTGACATTCTTCCTCTCACTCAAATCTGCTTTATTTTGTAAATTATTTAAGAACGGCTTAACCTCTGTTGACTAAACTACTGAAAATGGGTAAAAGCCTCTTTTTTCCTGAAAATCTCTAAGCCTTAACATGTGAAAAAAAACACACGTAAGCAGTCAAAGAATCATAGAAAATTAGGGATGGAAGGGACGTCAAGAGGCCACCTAGTCTAACCCCCTGCTCAAAGCAGGACCAACCCCGACTAAATCATCCCAGCTGGGCCTTAAAAACCTCTAAGGATGGAGATTCCATCCTCTCCCTAGGTAACCCATTCCAGTGCTTCACCCCCTCCTAGTGAAAAAGCTTTTCCTAATATCCACCCTAGACCTCCCCCACTGCAACTTGAGACGGTTGCTCCTTGTCCTGTCATCTGCCACCACTGACAACAGCCTAGCTCCATCCTCCCTGGAACCCCCTTTCATGTAGTTGAAGGCTGCTATCTCTCCTCCTCCTCCTCCCCCCTGCCCCCCGCTTCCTGTAGTGTTTGGCCCAAAACTAGACACAATACTCCAGATGTAGCCTCACCAGTGCCAAGCAGGGGGGAAATCACTTCCCTCAATCTGCTGGCAATACACTTACTAATGCAGCCCAATATGCCGTTAGCCTTCTTGGCAACCAGGGCACACTGCTGACTCATATCCAACTTCTTATCCACTGTAACCCCCAGGTCCTTTTCTCCAGAACTGCTGCCTAGCCCGTCAGTCCCCAGTCTGTAGCTCTGAATGGGCTACTTCCATCCTAAGTGCAGAACTCTGCACTTGTCCTTGTTAAACCTCATCAGATTTCTTTTGACCCAATTCTCCAATTTGGCTAGGTCTCTCTGTATGCTATCCCTACCTTCCATGGTATCTACCACTCCTGTAGCTTAGTGTCATCTATGAACTTGCTGAGGGTGCAATCTACCGCATCCTCCAGATCATTAATGAAGATGTTGAACAAAACTGGCCCCAGGACTGACTACTGGAGAACTCTACTTGATACAGGATGCCAACTAGACAATAAGCCATTGATCACTACCTGATAAGCCCAAACATCTAGCCAGCTTTCTATCCACCTTATAGTTCATTCACCTAACTCATACTTCTTTGACTTGTGGCAAGAATACTGTGGGAGACTATATCAAAAAGCTTTGCTAAAGTCAAGATATATTATAATATAGTCCTAATTCACCCATAAAGAAAAACAAACATTAAAAAAAATTAAAATGCCCCACGCAAAAAGTGTGCATGCCCAAAAATGAGACCAGAGGGCAGGACAAAGCAAAAGAGGGGGCATGGAAACCAGTCAAAATTGTATGATAAGGAAAGGGATAGAGTTCTTCACTTCTTTCTCACCTCAGTTTGAGATTTGCTCGTATCCCCATCTCCTCCTTCCTATACAAAGTTACCATGATGAGGAGCATATTAAAAACATTTACCTTAGCCCAGCCTAGCACAGACTTAGCTACCAGACAAAAACATCATTGATGTTGGTATGGGAGTTACCCCCATCTTTATGCTACAGTTCAGAAACATTTACACACCCAAGATGGTACAATTTGGGGAACTGCGTCCCACCATTAATTTAGGCTCTGGCTTCATTCCAGAGCTCCTAGCAGCAGTAGTGCAGACGCCCTAAGCCAACAGGAGAGAGCTTTCCCGCCAACAATTATTCCAGTCCTTGTAGGCATTAGTAGTTATAATATTATAATATTATAATTATATATAATTATAAATATATATGATAATAATCATCTGTTATCAAAAGGGTGAGTCCTGTTTATCCATTCTTTATCATTTGAAAATACCATCGCCCACCCAGGTTGGGGCCATTTTGTATTCTTCCCTAGTGGGCTCTCTTGGATATACCTTTGTGGCTTCTGCCACTGGCACATCTGAGCGCCTCCCAATCTTTAAATGGCTTTCCCCACACAACATCCCTTGTGGCAGGGCAGTGCCCTTATCCCCCTTGGACAGATGGGGAGCTGAGGCACAGACTAAATGGCAGAAGCAGGAATAGAACGTAGGTCAGGCTAGCACCCTAGCCACTGGGCCATGCTTCCTCCTGTCCTGCACATCCAGGGTGTGTCCAAACCCTGCTGTATCTGCCTCCATAATTCTCTCAGAGACGTATCCTTTTCTCTGTGCAGCCAACCAAAGCTCTCAACCAGGCCCCTCCAGTGTCTCCTTGCAATCACGGCAACCATCTCCTTTCAGCCTCCCTGACATCCACGTCACCCCCAACCCCGCCCATTATTTTTAAAAAGGCACCAGAAAGACAAAGGGTGAGTTCTGAAGGGGGTGGATTATTATTATTATGCATCACAATTAAAAGGTGTGATCAGTAGGGTTAACAAGAGGCCAACCAAACACTGGGTTAAACTCAAATACCACTGGAGCCCAAGTCTAGCTATTCATAGTAATTGTTGGGTTAAAAAGAAATTGAGTCACCAAAAATAAAGTCACACATTTACCCAGACCACTTCAGCAACTTTGGACAAATTTTCCTGTCACCGAGGCTCTCTCCCTTGGCTACTTTCATTAATAATCAGGAATTTATCCCTAGGAAATATCAAAAAGTGACTAGTCGTTATGGGCAAGACCAGAGATTACCCAATTCCAACAGCTTTCCCTGGTTCCTGACTTGAAATCAGACCAAGAGATATGTTAATGTAAACAAAGATGCCATATTTTCAATATTGACAAGTCAAACATTTTATTTTTGAGATATGGATCTGAAGCTGCTCTAGCTAGGACCTGGTCTACATTTCTGGCAAAATTCGGCAGCAGTCGATGGGAGTTACACAAGCTCTATTGACTTCATAACTTCCCATCTCCACTGCGCTGCACAACGGGAAATGCATACCCACTGACCCAGTGCTATGCTTTTGGAGAGCAGGTTTTAGACCCATTCAATCAATCCAGATAAATCAGTCTGATGGTGGAGAATTTGCCACCCTCATTGTAGACATACCCCGATCTTTCACCACATTAGAGGAATTGACACAGGAGCAGGCTGGAAAAGGTTTAATTTGTAAGATATAGGCAATCTCGATTGAAAAATGTTCATAAGAAAACTCCTCAGATGAAAAGATGGAAGAGGGATTTGGACAAAGAAATGGATCCGGATGACTGGGTCTCTATATGGCAAAGGGGATATATGTTTTCAATGTGTGTAACTCATAAGGAAAAAGTTTATAAATTACTCTATTGGTAGCATTTGACTCCAGTTAAGATTCATCTTATTTTTGCTAATAGGGAGACACTCTGTTGGAGGTTAAGGGGAAAAAGGGGAACATATTTGCACGTGTGGCAGTTATAACCAGGAGTATAGATGGTTTGGGGCGGGAATTGTTAAAGAGATTCACTTCATGACAAAATATCAGATTCCCAGAGATCTCCTAACCGCCGTACTGCATTTTAAACAAAACAACAAATGCATTTCTTTTTTATTGTTGCCACCTAGGCTCTGTATTGCACGTTATCGGGAAAATGTGATGATGCCTCCAATCAGTCTGTGGTACAGTAAATTATGGACTGTCCTTGTGACAGAGAAGCTTTCACACCAGGTGAGTACACAAGAGAAGCACCAAAAAAATGATATTTAGAAGTTTGGTTAACCTTTTTAGCATACTCAAAGGGGGCGGGGGTCTCCCCAGCCAGCAAGCTAGAACCTTTTAGACAGTTTCTTTGAATATTAGCTTGTTCCTGAGTAAGTCATGTAAGATGTAGCATGTTAATGTTTTATTGTAACTTTATCTTAATATCTCCCTTGCTGTCACTCCAACCTCATCACCTCCTTCCCTAACATCCCCCGACTTCCTCCATTCCACCGCCTCAGGCTTCTTGCCTGACCTTCACCACCTTTCACAGCTTGGCCCCTCTCTTATTCATCTCCTCCCGCTTCTCGGGCAGAACTCTGCGTGCTCTTCCACACAGATCATCACTACTGGAGAACCCGCCCTGAGCCATTCCACAAAGCCACCCTCGTCCACACCTTCAGGTTTGGTCTACAGATCCATCTTCGCACCGCGGTCTCTGAGAGACCAGTCCCTTCCTGATGGCTCAGCTGAGGGTAGGTGAGAAGAACGGGCGCATGCCACTGATAATTGTTTTGACAAACAAATCTCTATACATCTATTACATTCAAAGACCTGCCTTCAAAGAACATTATTAAGGTTGCAAAGTCAGGCTCTCAAAAGCTAAGAAATATCAGAAGTGAGGCTGTCCATTAGGACTGTCTTTAATTACATGATCACAGACCATTTTTCTACATGACACCTGCCTCCCTCAGTGCACAGGATGAACCCACCCCAGGGATGAGCCAGGGCCATCCAATGAAGGAAGCTGTTGTCTATAGGACCCGTCTCATTTGTCGCAGAAGTTGGAAAGTGTGTAATGAATAAGGCAGGAGGGGAAGAGAAAGGATGGTCTCTTGGCTAAGGAAAGTGACAGCTGCCTGGAAAACTAGATTCTATCCCTGACTCTACTATACAGATCCTGTGTGACGCTGCGCAAGTAACACAAACCAAAGTTTTCACAAGCCACTTGTGTATTCCTCATCTATGGGGAGCACGTGAGCTGCCTGTGATCTGAGGTGCAGCGCGCTCAAAACTGTGGTAAACAGGAGCTTGGCTCTGAAGTGCTATAAAATCTAAGTACTCGCTTCTCACACTGGGCACCCAAAATCAGATGACACGACAATTTTGGCTTCAATCTCTGGGCCTCAGTGCCCATGTTTAAAATACAGATAACGCCACCTCCCCACTGAAAGATAGCTCCTTAGAAACATTGAACCGGCTTCAATTCATTAATGAGCGCACCACAGGAAAGCCCAGGAGGAAATGAATAATTCTGTATTCAAGGCCGGGTTTGGATGGTGGACAGTAAATAATGCATGGGGCCACACAGTGAATGGAGGATAAAAAGAAATATAAATCGCTAACTAGTCAGGGAGCACCATCCCTCCTGTGCAGTGAAGGAAGCAGAGGACCAGTGAGGGGAATTACAATCGTGTAATTAAAACTGCATGATACTGCATACACACAAGTGGGCCAAATTAAGGCAGAGCAGGCCATCTTAATTTTGGAATGTAACTTTTCAGAGGTTGATTTTGCAACCTAAACAGTCTTTTAACATTTTTATTGCATACAAAAACTGACTGACTGATCTGGGTGACCTTGCACATGTCTCTTCATCACTCTGCACCTCGGTCTCCCCAGGTGTGTTTCAGGGATAAAGATGTTTCCTTCTTTTGCAAAGTCCTCTGAGATCCAGAGATAAGAGCTAGGTATCATTATTATTAGCGAAGTATTGGATCAGCATATTCCTGTTTGGGAGTGAAAGCACAGACTAAGGCGCCTGGTTCAAAAACTTCACCTGTCTGGAAACCCTAAACGGAAGAATCATGTCAAAAGCACATCTGACATGAGCTCCTTAAGTCAATGGAGTTAGAAGCAGGGCTGAATTTGGCCCGTGAAGTTTGAATTCTCCTTGTACAGACAGTGCCAGCACTTGGAGACTGAATAATGCAGCTGCTGCTTCTGGGGGGTTTTAAAGCCTTTGCCTGGGGTGGGAAATGGGATCAATCTGCACTTAGCAACTCACAGCGGCTACAAGTGCTGCCAAGGGAAAGTCCTGGCTTACAGATCCCAGCGAGGAACGCCTTCACCCCCAGCATTTCATGCTCTGTGAGACCAAGTGTCCAGCCTCCCTCTTATACTTGTGGGCTGCACCCATCTGCCCTAGCTGGTCAAAAGAAACCTGGGCAACATGTGCCATGTGTATCTCCAGCCTTAAAGTAACCCCACTTGGATACCTCAGCCATTCCTGCTAGGGTGAGAAACAGAAAGACAGAAATCTCAGCAAATACAATAAGTGCTCTGTATTTCCAACCCAATTTTCACATTAAGGGGTTCACAAAACAGCTTAATATTGGAACATCTTCTTCCCTCCGCAGAACTCAAGACAGCTCACAAACACAAGCTGGTTTAAGTTGCTCAAGCCCCACCGCAACCTCACAATCTTCATTTTTAAAATGGGGAAATCGGGCGAAGTTGCGTCACATCCATGCCTCAAAGCCGTGCAGGGGGCCAGGGACCCCAGTCTTTCACCTCTCCCCAGCCGTCTTCTCTCACTGCTATACCCTGCCACCTTAAGGGTGGAATTCAGCAGCACATCCTCGGGGCGCCTCCAGCCAAAGCCATATTGAGGGAACGCCAGCCCCCGTCGCCATCGCCTCGCCAGAACCACAGGGCGATCGCGCTGGCAGCTCTCGCCCCCAGCCATCATCAGCAAGGAGGCAGCAGGGTAAAGTAAGCTCAAGTCTGGGCATCCGGGATGAACATGAATGATGGGAGGCAGAGGAACGCCAGGGGAGGGAAAGCTGGAGGTCACCCCTCAGCAGCAACTTCAGCCTGACTATTACCACCCCTCAGAGATCGGGCAAGCAAAGGGTTACTCCCCACCCGCTGCAGGGGCGTCTCCCCCCACCCCCAGAGATCCCTCAGCAGAGCAGATGATTTTCCCTCTGGCTGCCTAAAGGGGGAGTGGATTCAAAGGGTCAGGCTGGGACAGCAAGACACACCCGCCACCGCAAAACCCGGAAAGACCTATTTGGGCAAGCAGCCTGCGCCTAGGGGCCAACGCTGGCTGGTTCTTTACTGGACTGGGCGTTTTCCAGACCTCTGCCCAGCTGGGTGTAAATGCCCCCAGAGGACAGGGCATTCCCTCAAGAGCCCACACCACAGCCTTGTACATCTCACTGTCCCTGTGATGTCTGAGGGCAGAGAAAGAGGAGCAAGGGGCATACGCTGCGGCACTTACTAGTGCCACAATGGACTCACTCTGCCCCTCTGCACGGTAGCCCTGGGGGGATGGAGAGTGAAGAAAATCCTAGAACAAAACCACGGAATGGGAATAATACGGAGGGACAGTTTTACACAGCAACTGCCCAGAGGAGCCGTCACCCAGCCACTCCACTGCTTCGTGGACTCTCCCCTTCGCTCAGGGGAGGAAGTGGAGCCTACGGGTCAAACCTCTCCAAAGAGCAGCTGGAGGGAGGCACGGGGGACTGCCATGGGATATGAAGTCATTTCCTTAATGGGCTACCAGCTCCAACACAACCCAGCCCAGCACTGTCTTTGTTCTGTGTTTGTACAGCACCTAGCACAACCACCTCTTGATCCAAGGCTCGGGATCCTAGCCACTGCTGCAATACAAATCATACTAAGGCGAGAAGCCTTGCAGGGATTCTGTCCCTTTGGCTTTGTGCTGCATGTCTCACAGCACTCTCTGTAGAGAGGAAAACATCGCACTGGTGAAGAAGAGAGGGCCAGCTGGTGTCTTGCCGTCCCTCAGTCACCGTCTGCATCAAGCCACAATCCTCTTCCAGCAGTAACCACGAGGTAGCCTCGTCTCCAGGGAGAGATGGGCCTGGAGTCCTGGGTAGGAAACCTAGCTGCACAAGAAGCAAAACCAGGAAATGCGACTCGGAACTGAACATGGCTCAGGGAAGTAATCTCCTTACATCTGCCACAATTAACGGTTGCTTTATTAGCAGCTTAACTGCCCCGGCCTGGGCGTTAGGCTTATGGCTCTCAAAAAGGTAAAAAGATCTGCAGGCCAAAGTCCAAAACAAACGAACATTTGGAGGCATTTCCTAGAGAAATGAGTAAAATAAAGGATTGAAAGGAAGGCAGAGGATGTGAGTTCTGCTAGGCTCAAAGAACTCAGCGCCACCGCCCCTTTGATGAGGAGCAGAGAGAGAGCTGTGGGTGGAGAAATTTATCATCCACTGCATTACACACAAAACGCAGCTGGTAACCACAGGCCTGGACCGGATCCCCGTCCAGAGGAGACACGACACCGCTGACAGCGAGCATATTTCAGGGTGGTACGTACGTTCCCAAGGGAACGCCAGGATTAGGGGAGCCATACACGGTGTGCAAGAAAAGGGCCAGGAACGCCTAAACCCTTCGTTCCACGTCTTCACTTGGCAAAAATGTATCTTGTGGTGCTCTGCTCACAGACCGCGGCACGCTGTAAGGGCAGAGGCCCAGCTGCTGTAAATAGGAGGAGCTCCATGGAAGTTTAGCTAGCCTTGGTACTTACTCCATTTGGCTCCCATTACCACAGCATCCGAGTGCCACACAGCCTGTCCTGTATTTAGCCTCACGACACTCTGGCAAGGAAAGACCTTGCTATTATCCCCTCTTCACAGATGGGGAACTCAGGCAGGGAGAAACTAAGGGTGTGTCTGCACAGCAACTAGACATCTGCGGGGCTCACGGGGCCGTGTCACTGCTGTGTAGACATCTGGGCTCAGGCTGCAGCCCGGGGCCCAGAACCCTGTAGGATGGAACCTGAGCCCCAAAGTCGACATGGGAAGGAAACAGCCTGGCAGTCGGAGCCCGACCTGGCTGGGTTTTGCTTTGCTGTGTAGACCCGAAGTGGCTTGCCCAAGGTCACCCAGAGAGCATGTGACAGAGCAGCAAACTGAACCCAGATCTCCTGAACTATCAGTTAGTGCCTTAGCCATCAGATCGTCTTTCTGCGTTTGTAATTCAGCCAGCTGGAGATCCGATTCAAGGGACAAGGAGACTGCACATTAGGGGTTAAATCTGGAGAGTACGGGCAGGCTAGCTGGCCAGGAGTGTGGGTAACAGGAGATGGAGACTAATCTCTAGCGAGTTCAGATCCATAATAGCTTAGGGGAAACGAACGTTACCACCATCCGATGCCCTGTTTGAGGGGCCTGTGTCAAATGAGTTTGCGAGGTCTCAGTCCAGTTCCGGTGAGAGCTGGGGGAAATTATATTTTTTATTTTTGCAGTGTTTTTTGTTTTTTTTTTTTGTTTGTTTTTTTTCTGCAAAAGTTTCCATTTTCTGCTGAAAAACCAAACCAGGAACGTTTCTGGTTTTGGCTTTCTGGGTTCCTTCTCCTCTCATCCTTTTCGTCCCATCTTTTCCAGTGGCCAAACAGAGAAAAGGGAGAAGACAACAAAACAAACACTTGTCTGGGCTTTTTTGTTTTTGTTTTTTTTTTAAATCTATCTGTTATTGTTTTTCAGCAAAAAACCAAAAGGTTTCAAACAACATAAAAAAGTTTCCTTTATTTGGAAAGAGGCTGCATGATGTCAAAAAATATCTGAGCAAAGCACGGCAGCTCCGGCTCCTAGGGGCCAGGTACCCACACCGTAGCTGGCAGGCTCAAGAGGGAGTAAATTCCCCTCTCACTCCCACAGGAGCTCCAGAAGTAGGTAAGGCACACTGCAGTGGAGGATGGGGGCAGCTTGTCCTGACCGTACCACTCCTCTGGCTCTGGATCTTCAGTACTTCTTTAGAAAAGAAAGATGCAGCAGGCAGGCAGAATCGTAGGAGACAGAACTTGATTAAGCATGCCAAGAGGCCAGTGTTAGATGCTGAAGCTCTCTCAAAACCTGATCTTCTCTCTTCTCAGTTTCATTCATCATACTACAGCCAGGGCCTTGGCCAGCACAAAATTCACTTAGATGAACTGAGAAGCAGCATGCGGTAGGGCAGTAACCCTAATAGGTTTCTGGATTGTGGTGAAAATAAACTGATTTACAGCCTTTAAATTCTGGGTGCCATTCGTGTGATCTTTGCACCACCACCACTTGTGCCGGGACGTGACATAGAAAGCTGAGGGTGGGGGAGAGAGATGGAAGTGTTGGAGAAACAGGTTGGGTGGATAATGAGAGGAGGGGATTTGTCATATTACAGTCTCACTAGGTCTCCAGTGCCGTGAGGTCTGAGACAGTCTTCTGAGTTCACCCTGCAGGAGGGGCTTTTGTTTAAGATTTGCAGTCTAACCCAGCTCTTAGCCCAGCATTAAAGCAGCCAAAAAGCCTCATTTCACACACTTCCACCTGCTAGACAGGAAACAATAGACGTTTTCACAGCCCTCCCCCATCCCTTCGTCTTTGTTTCTAATCTGCCCAATGATCTCAGTGCCAGCAAGGCCCCATCCCAGCTCCAAAGGAAGAAGTACCTGAGCTACAAGGCTTCTGCTCCAAACGCCACCGACAGGATCTGCCAGCTGCACATCATGAGCTTTAACGAAGGCGATGCATTAGACTCCCGTGGCCCTTCGCTGTCTAATGCTGATGGAATCAGAAGTGAAACCAAGACTGAACCAAAGGAGGAAGCCAACAAGTGTCTAAAGGCAGCGGAAGAGGCTGCTATCTAGCTAGCCACATAGGGCAGCCTTGCTTCTAGAGGAGAACCTAATCTGGGATCTCTGTTGCCTTGTGCCCCCGGGGCCAGAGGGGCCATATAGGGTGCTCTCCCCTCCCCAACAATAATGCTTTGTCCTCCTATAGAACACCTCCTTTCCAGTGATCTCTCCATTATCCTTCACAAGGGATAGGAAAGCGTCTCAGAGCACAGCAGTGGCAGGGTTGGGAACAGAAACCAAGATTTCTGGTTCCCAATCCCCCGTGCCGTTAGGTAGCATTTCCACCAGCGGTTGCCTGGACAGCAGAATGAATGGAACAAGAGAAGCAGGCTCACAGGGCATTTTCTTCACCTGCAGGTACAGACGCTCCTGTGGCATCCAGAGAACAGACACCGCACCTGGTCACTGCCCTGGAGGGACCATCTGTGGGGGGAGAGGGGATTCAGGTACCACTCCCCCCTCATCTCCCTCCTGAGAGGACGCCGTTAGCGCCATCGATACCTGTTGTCGTCGGTGTTAGTTACCTGTGTTTATCAGCGCAGGCTGCGTGCGTGTCCCCGTGTCGGTGCTGTCCCAGCTCCGCGCAGGTAACCGAGCCAGCACACATGGTTGAACGAGTCAACACGACCACAGATTTGCTGGCAACGAAGGCACCCAGGCCAGGTTTCTTGCAGTTGAAGCACAATGAGAAGCGACCTATAGAATAGCTACCAGTACACTTAAAGTATGAACGCTCCATTACAATGGACTCGGCACAACTTAACGGCGGGACTTTCCATTATCCCCTAGGCCAAACAAAGTTGTTCCCTCTGACACCCTCTTTAATACACTGTTCCAGACAATTTTGTTCTCCCCCCTTCGACATAGGTAGCTGCCACCCTCTTGACATAGTCTAAGACCACCTTTTACTGCTAATTGGTCGATCTGAGCAAAACAGCTATTACCTTTTGAGACATTTCTATTAATCGACGTGTCATAACTGACTCCCTGAAATCTCCTTGGTATCTGGGTGCCTTCTGCACCTACTGTGCATAATTTGAATATTAGTAATATTTTGGAATGGTGTATGCTCACAGTATCAGCACTTTCTCTATGCCATTTTCAATTAGATCATAAGTTTCAGGGCTGGTTTCTGTTCACTTGGCTTTTTCCACTTAGGCCTTAAGCCTTCGCTTGTGTTACAGGCTTTAAGCTCTCATTTCTTACGATACCTGTCCACGAGGACCAGACTCCTGTCACATCACAGCTGTGAGATGCTCTCTACTATGCCTAAGCTGGATTTGAACCCTGAGACTGCAGCAGGGGTCATAGACCACCCCAGGTCCCTAGGACGGGGGCTTAGGCAGGGACTCCACTGTGAGCTTCGCCAGCAGGTCTTAACGAGGAGTACGAGGAAGTGGATGTGAAACTGCCAGAGACGACAGCCCGTGACCTCCCTTCCTCTGCTGCCATAACAGGTACTGGGCCCCGTGCCAGAGCCCCACAGATGGCACACTGTGAACCAGACTGATTCCAGTGGGAGAGAGTGAAGAGCTGGGCAGATGCCAGCAATAAACTGGCTTGGCACTCCATGGGGTAGAGGGAGCAGCTGGCACAGAAGCTGCTGTAACCTTAGATCTCCATGGATGCGGATGGGCAGTTCCTCCCTCTTCCCAGGTGCGCTGCGGACAGGACGCCCCACGGCCCATTCGTCAGGCCGAGGGAAGGGGGTCTCGCTGCGGTCAGGGGGAGCCTGGTCCCAAGAGAGCTCAGACATGCTGCACTGCTTAGGTCAGGCCCCACGGGACAGCACTGCCAGCCCCACACATTCATAAATCACGAGTCCAGGGTCATCCCGCACAGACTGACTTGAAAAATCACAAGATTTTGGAGTGTATCAATACATTCGGTGGCTTGCATTTGCCTGCAGCTTTTTGGGCCTTTGTGGGTGACATTTCTCAAGCTTTTCTCTGCAAACACAAGAGCTAGAGATTGCTTTTCTCTCTCTCTCTCTCTCTCTCTTTTTTTAAATGAAAAACTCACAATCACATGACTCCAGAAGCAGGAGTGTTGAGAGAGGGGGGGAAAAAGCCACCAACTAGATTGAAACTCACTCTCCCATTGTGAGAGTTAGCAACGACGAAATGAACACACATACACAAGGTACCCTGGTTTTCCACACAAGCACACATGCCCCAGGAAGCTTTCAAGACACCTGAGAAGCCTCGTTTTTCATTACAAGCAACATTCATTCAAAGACAGGCAGCCATCCCCAGTGAAATGCGTTCTGTGGTTACTAGGAGCAAACAGTCAAGGGCCATAACTGTTTTGTAGGAGAACTGTATTTGGAGAGAAGAGACAAACCAAATAAGCATAGATTGGAGCAGGCTGAAAAACGGGCTTTTCCTAAATGGAAAAGGTTGAGATTTAGGGGGAAAGCAATAATTAAAATATCAATTCAGACATGCCATCCCCTGCCTCATGGGAGCTGCAGTTCAGGTGTCTAATTCTAATCTCCTCTATAGACTGGGCAACCTGGTTGGATTACATCTCCCATGATGCACCACATCGTACCCTCTCGGCAGGGCACCATGGCAGTCACCCGGGCCAGGTGCATCCTGGGAAAAGAAGTCCAGCTGGGGAGCACGGCACGCAGAGGAAAATGGGAGCGTGAGGCATCTGAACGACAACTTTCACGGGTCACTACAGCTGTATTTCAGACATTCCCATTTTTGACCCGCCGAAGGGAAGTTCTCTTTAGAGAGCAGACTTATTTTGCACCAAAAAAAAAAAAAAAAAAAAATTCATTTAGTCAAAAACCCAATTTGTCATAATAGAAGTTGGAATGGAACATTTCCACCCCGCCCTCACGTAGCCACGGTCAGATCTGTTCTTTGGCTTGGAGTCAGTGTGGGTGACCCCTGTTCAGTGAACTCATTCAGAAAACGATTGGGAGGACAACTTGCCCTGGGAATAGCTAGGCCTCCTACCTGCCCAGTGTCACAAGAATAGTTCGCAGCAGGGCTGGGAACTAAATCCAGATCCCCTGGCTCCCAGGCCAGTGCCTTAACCACAGGACCAGCCTGCAACACTTCAGAATATATTAAACGTCACATTCCAAAAGCCACTTACCTGTTCCCACTGCGGCATTCAGAGAAGGTTGCTATTCGACCGGTTACTGCACTAGCCTACAAATTGGAAGATGCAGGCTCAATTTCCTGCTCTGCCACTGACTCTTTCTGTGACTTTGTACAAGTCACTTAGTCTCTCCGTGCCTCAGTTCCCCATCTGTACAATGGGGACAGCAGCATGGCCCTGCCTCAGAGAGATGCTGTGAAGGTTATGTAAAAATCCAACTGTGATGAGGGCCATATAAATGGAGTTGATTGGGAATTCAGGAATTTCTCAAAGAAACAAAACCAGTTTCTTATCAGAAAAGGCTAATTTATTGAAATCAAAACTTTTTGCAGTGTTGACACTTTCTTTGGGAGGTTTCTTAAGTCCAGTAAGGAACTTAAAATCCAAAACAGGGAGAGACCACCCCAGAATGGCCAAGAGCTTGGTGGTTAGGGCACTCATGTGGGATATCCTGGCTCTCTTATGTAGCAGGCAAGGAACCCAACCACTAGCTTTTCTGAGGGTGGCACTGTCTCTCTCTTGCTTTCTCTCTTTAAAAAAATAAATTCAAAAGGTTTAATCCTGATTCAGAACAAGAAATTTTTCAAAATCTCAAATGCTGCAGGACAGGAACACAATTTCCTGCCTAACTGTACCTAGGATAGATTTCTAGGACCTAGACTTCTCATGCCAGGTTTGGATCATTACATGTTGCTTTGGTATTTTCCCATTCTTGGCTGGTGGACTACCCATTCCCACCCGATTAGAGAACACAGAAGCTTCAAAGCATTAACACATACACATACTCATTTCTTCATTTCCAGCCTCCCCCAACTCCCAACCAAACGCCTGCCTAGGCCGTTAAATTGCTTAATCTCACCGATGTGAAATAAGAGACAGAAAGTAACACCTCCTGTTGATTACATGCATGAGACTCTCACAATGAAATCAATTTCACAGCATGCTTCTTGCATGTCACCATATTAATTCTGTTGTGGCGCTAGCAGAAGCCACTTGGAAGCTCAGATTGTGAAATGGTGACTGGGTTAGTACAATGCAGGGGAGTGATTTGTGGAGATAGGGATAGAGCAGGCCAGTGGACTGGAGAGACCCATAAGAAAGGTCATGACTCCCTCTGTGCCTCAGTTTCCCCTCACATATCTAAGATGAGGATAATATTTGCCTTCTACACGCAGCTATTGAGTGGCTTAATTCGAGCTTGCTTATGAAGCACTTTCAGACCCTTTCAAGGATGCCGACAGGAGGAGTATTTTACCCTCAAATTGAATTCAGTTTCCTGGCGCTAAATACCCAGAAGACTGACTGACGAATCCAAGTGGTCTCTGCAAGAGGTAGCGTTGCCATCCTAAACAGATTTCAGGGGCACAGAAATAAGCCTACAATGTCACTCCCTTCACAAAGATGTCAAGTGTTCTCAGAGGGCGAGGCCAGCTTATTTTAAGAGATCTTATATTTGTCAAACAGAGACCGTGGCGTGGCGGCCAGATAGGTTGGTTTGGCCGGTAAGAACCACTAGATTAGGCCTTTTTTAGATCTTAAATGCCACCTAGAAAACCTTAGTGACCTGAATTCTCATTTACACTATGGCCCCATGGCGTAATAATGTTAAAGAATGGGTAATTTTTTAATAACATCTTTCTGTTGCCACTACAGCATGTTCCATTTGGAAAATGGGTCTAAGACATCCTGGCACAAGCACTCTTTTGTCTGTATCAGCTGCGTCTCCACTAGGAGGAAAGTTCCAGAGGGGTAGCCATGTTAGTTGGTAGACAGCAAAAACAACGAGAGCTCTGTAGCACTTTAAAGACTAACTAGTTTATTTTTTGCAGGCATAAGCTTTCATGGGCTTTAGTGGGTTAAAGCCCATGAAAGCTTATGCCTGCAAAAAATAAATTGGTTAATCTTTAAAGCGCTACAGAACTCTCGTCGTTTCCAGTAGGAGGGCTTACCAGTATAGCGTATCTCTTCAATCTTTTCTAGTGTAGACCAGCTCTATGCCCCCTCGACTCCACTCTGGCAGTCACGGTGGGTATAACTGGACCATGACTCCTTTACCCTTTTGCACGTCTGGAATGATAGCAGTGGGGGCGGGGAGGGAGGGCACTTGGGATGAGACAGATTCGGACCCAATTTCTAATTACTCTGAAAAGCACCTGTGTACAAATGGCACCTTTCTACGTAGAGCTGCGCCCCGTGTGCCCTAGCCACTGAAGTGAGGGTTTAATATTCAATCACTCCAATTAGCCCTGCAGCACAGTCAGAGGGCATGTCTACACGGGAGCTGGAGGTGGAATTTCCCGCACTAGCACTCATAGATCCGATCAAGCTAGCAGGTTACAAAGAGTTGGGTAGCTGCAGCTGCATGCAGGCTAGCGACCCTGAGTACACCCGCAGGGTTTCAGACAGGATTGTACTCAGAGCAGCTACCTCTTCCCACTACCCAAGCAGCCATGGCTACACAGCTATTTTTAGCACACTATCTCAATCAGAGCTAGTGAGGGTATGTCTACCAGAGCTGGAAATTACTCCTCCACTGTAGGATACGCTCAGATCCAGGGAGCAAAAGTCAAAATCTGTTTCTTCTGGAGCATTATCAGAAGAATTCCGACCCATCACACCCACGAAAACCCACTGAAGGTAACGAGGGCAGCACCAGAGCCACTGAAGTCAATGACAGGAGGGTTGGAACGCCAGCAGTCACTAGCCATCTGTCTACTCTTAACGCTCCACCTGGTGTTATCCACAGCGGAGCTGCATTGATGCTACAGTAGTGGTGGAAGATTTTCCCCAAAAAGCTCTGGGGAGCCAAAGCCTCGTTCCTCGGCCTGAACTCAAAACTCTAGAGGAAGGGGCACAGTGCAAA
The DNA here is from genome assembly GCA_007922155.1 of Mesoclemmys tuberculata. Lineage (NCBI taxonomy): Eukaryota > Metazoa > Chordata > Testudines > Chelidae > Mesoclemmys > Mesoclemmys tuberculata. The sequence continues at coordinate 2,594,609 of ML675696.1, read as the reverse complement.
CTAAGACCTTTCAGATCTCTTAACACCACCTCTTCTGCCCTGGGGGAATTCCCGCTGCAGGACTTTCTCACAAAGTGTGACATGACCTGGCTAAGGAGTAGTCCCGTCAAAACTTCCATTTTTAGAGCACTTTTCCTCCCCCGGGATTTCAGAGGCATGTTAGAGGAGGGACATCTGCCACCATTGGAATGCAACCCACTCTGGGGCAGAGCACAGCAGCTGATTAAACAGTGCTCCGCAGCCATCATAAAAATAATCTACAGGAAATGATTTCATTGAAATTTTCCATAGGAAAAAGGTCGACTTCAATTACGTTTTTCACGTTAACGTTCTGAAACGAAACGAAACCGTTTGTGTCAAAACGTTGATTCAGACTAAAACATTTCTGTTCAAATTGATGTTTTGATCTTGCCAGAAATGCTGACATTTTTATTCCTCAAAAGTTCTTCTCTCTAAACCTTTCATTCCGAATTGTGACAAAACCAGCTATCAGAACAACAGAATTTCCCCTGGGACGGACCCAGCTGGTTTTCGACGCAGCTCCAACAGCTAGCTCCACGCATGTTTTTAGGACAGGAAGAGAATGGTTTCTCACCGAAATCGCAGAGAAAAATTTACTAAGACAGGGCAGAAATATAAAACAGGAATTTGACCAGAGCATTGTAAGAGAACCTCCGCAAATAAACAAGCCACCAGACAGCCTGGAGACTCTTAGGGCTTTCTGCAGAAAGGGTGTGAATGCACTTCCTTTAATGGCTTCAGCACAGCTCCTTCCCTCCCCACGTAGGGGAAGTAGGAAAACAGAAGAGAAACAGCAGCTATAGCTGGTTTGTCCTAGTATCCTTCCTGCCTCCCGTCTGCCCTCAGCTTGGTTGGTACACCAAAGAGGGCTGACTGATGCCGTGGGTCCGCAGCCAAAGCCCCAGCACACGGACAGCAACACTTCTGATGGAGTGGGAATCACTATCGTCCCCCATGTCCTTTCACAGCCTTGGTTCACCTTCCTCAAAGCTCCACACCACCTACTCTGCTGAGTTTGTATCATCTGTGCCCTGCTCTCAGGCTCCCTCTAGCATTCATACCCTCGCATCCCTTATACGTTCGCCTGCCTCCACCTCCAGAGGATGCTGGAGCTCGACAGAGACGAGCACGAACACATCAAGAGTCACCAGAAGAGAACGGGTTCCTGGGAGCCGGGCACGGCTGCAGGCACAAGTTCACAGGAGGGACACGTGCCAGCAATCCTGTGCCCTCCGCATTTGGATACCGCACCACAGGGCTCAGGGAGGCTGCATGCATGAGGAAAGAGGAGGACTGATACCAAGGAGCATTTACTCACTTTCCCCAGGCGCTTCCACCCCACTGGGGAGAAAGCAGGCCATGCAGAGCAGAATGTTATAGCCCAGCTATTATAGCAGGACGCCTGGGTTCCTCTCCCAGGGGCCCATTGTGCGACCTTGGATCTGGTTTTCAGAGGTCTTCAGCTAGGAGCTGTGGGTGCTCAATGTCCTGGGCCATGACCTGGGCCATGAGAGACGGAGGCTGGTGACTGGCTCGGAGTTTGCCTGGGATGTTCGTATGCAACCTCCACGAGTTCCTCTCACCCTTCAGTGGCCTGAACAGAGCACAAGTCCAGATATTACTGGCACCTGATGGGGGAGGGCCACATAAGTAACCTACGAACAGGTAAGAGCACAAGGTGCATTCTCCAGTATTGCATGCACATGGTTAGCAGTCGTGCACACGCATGCCCGTGTTCGTCCCCCACAGACTGGTATAAAGGGAGCAGCTGACCCCCATGGGAAAAAGGGTGCTTGAATTTAGTCTGGAGTTAAGACACTGGACAATGCACGGAAGTGCATACTCAGATTCCTAGTTTATAAAGCGAGAAGGCACCACTGTAATCATCTAGTCTGACCTCCTGGCTAACACAGGCCACAGGCCTTCCCTGAGTCAACTCCTCTTGAACCAGAACAGATCTCTGAAAAACACCCAATTGTCATTTAAAAATTGCCGGTGCTGGGGAACCCACCATGACCCTTGGTCAGTTGTTCCAATGGTTAATGACCTCACTGTAAAAATTTACATCTTATTTTCAGTCTGAATTTGTCCAGCTTCAACGTCCAGACATTGGATCCTGTTATATCTTTGTCTGCTAGATTGAGGAGGCGCCTCTTACAAGATTTCTGGCCCCTGTGTAGACACTTCCAGACTGATGGAGTCACCCCTTAACACTCCCTTTTTTAAGCTTAGCAGACTGATCTCCTTGTGGCTTTCACAAAGGCATAAGGCACTATGGAGATTGCCTTGACTGGATGAAGTCTGAGAAGAACGGCTTGGGAAGAAAGCCCCCAGGACAACACCCCTCAGAGTAAAACACATGCATGTAAAACCAGTCTAAAACAGACTCGGCTTTATGCCTTCCCCTTGGACCTCGTCCCACTCTATTCCCTCTTCTGCTCCTCTGACTCGTTTGTTTATTGTATTTATTTCTGTTTAACTAACAAGAGAGGGGCATATCCCAGGCTCTAGCTTCGTAACAGGCCATTAACAATACAATGAAATCTTACCAGCATTACAGTGATCAGCTCAGCGGGAACCCAGCCAGCCAGCTGCCTACAATTACTCCTTTCTACCCTTCATCCCTGTGGGAGCACATCCTCAACCCTTTCCCAGAGCCTTGGCAGACAGCTTTCTTTTAGAGCCTGGAAGGTCAGCAGACGTGGGCTATTTCAGACCGAGGGTACAGCAAGTTCTAGATCCCAACCCCGCACAGCGAAATCCCTGCCAGCCACCATCCCCTTTTATAGTGAGCGGGATCCTAACCTGAGGACCCCTGCAAGCTGGCAGAGAGAGGCAATACCCCCAGCAGGCTGGCCCCGGCGCTTCACAAAGGACACAGGCAGTGTTATCTCCGCTTTACAGGAGGGGAGAAACGAGGCAGAGAGAGGTAAGGTGACTTGCCCACAGTCACCCAGCAAGCCAGTGGCAAAGCTGGAAATCAAGGCCAGATCTTCGGAGTCCCAGTCCAGCGTTCTCTCCACTAGGCAACACTGCACTGCAAAGACAGGACTGTCACCTCACTTGCATCTCGGAGCCGTTAACTCACCATCGGCCTGATTGGGAGGGTGAGTAGGACACACACGCGGTCCTCATCCTAAGAGGATCGGGGTGGGGGGGGCAGGCTAAAAAGAAAGGGGAAGGGAGACAAAAAGGAGTGTAGAAGGCAGGTAACTAGAGACATGTTAGGTCAGCAAAGTGCCTTAGACACAGGATTTTAGGAGGGGGAGAAAGCCAAGAGGAAAGGTTTCGGAGAAATTAAACCAAGCGAAACGCAGCGCAGAGCACGGCTGAAGACAAGGCGCGATGAGATACAGGAGAGAGCGGAAAAGTGGTTTGGAGTTTTACAGACCACTGGTTGCTCCAGCGTTTCCACGCTGCTTTCACGAGGGTTTGGTTTCCCAAAATGGACAGGGAAAGGGCCACCCTCACAGCTACCCCCACTCCCTGCAAGTCCAGTCCCTGCAGGGTTGGCGTTGACAACTCCCATGGTGTTGTCTTGAGATATTCGGTGTTCTGCTTAAAGCTCCCTGCTGGAGACACGCACAGATGGGAAAAATCCAGCTTTGATTTCATAAAGAAATAAAAAAATCTACCCTTCATGGCTGCAGAGAAAAGCTTCAAACTGTGAAGCCCCTAAAGTTATAAATATCTCCTGATTTGGGGCGCTCGGGGTTGGAAGGACGGCAGGGCTCGCTCCTTTTCTGACTTGCCCTGTCTCTCTTTTCCTGCCCGGCTCCTCCCTCTGCCCATCCTCCACCACCTACCTGACTGAAGAGGAGAGATCTAGGAGACAGCGGGCTCTCCCATCCTACAAGTGGCACCCCCACCCAGATTTGAGCAACGCTGTACAAAAAGCAGTTACTGCATGAGACAAGCCTGAAGGAAGACGGGACAGAAAGACACGGCAGGGGTTGCAATCCCAAAACAGCACCTCGCCAAGGCTAGCAGATGTGGACACCACGCTCAGCTGAACAAGTCAGAGCTAAGAAAGCGCATTGCCAAAGATGACATCCGATGGCAAGAAATTTGCAACAGCAGCTTCAACCACCGCCAGCCCGGACAGAGTGAGAGAAGCCCAGTGCTGAGAACTACAGAATTAGCTTTTATTTACAGCACAGGAGATCCACCTTTCTTAGCAGGCCTTTCCGCCCACTGCCGTATCCAACCTCCAGCTCTGGCAGGATTTGCAGAGAGAGCAAGAGAGCCAGCTCTGGCGCTGAAG